>NW_004624806.1:2277600-2340578 GCF_000247695.1 Heterocephalus glaber
GATAGAAGAGCCAAATTTAAAATGTGACAGTATCTTTAGGTTTTGACTTATAGTAAACCTATATTCAGATCACTTCGGAGTGTATTTATTTTATTTCAAATGCAGTTATTGGCAAATGGATAATATATTAGGATTTTTAAGACTTACAGTGTTATTTTAGTGAATCATGCCAGAAGACATGCTATACTTTGGTTTTTGGGGACAAATATCCAAACTTAAGAGTTTTGTTATTTTCTGCTAAAGAGACATGATGTGCCTCCTTTGACAAAAATAAACTCTTTGTAAATAAAGAAGCCATGAAATATATGTCCCCTCTCCCCCTTTCTAGTGACATAACCTTAGTGACCATTAGAGAAAAGAAACATTTGTGTTTAATGTACATACATTTCCTAACTCTCAAAACATTTGTCATCCTAACTGAAATAGAATGTATTTCACAGTGTTCGAAAGCAACTCCACACCAAAGCATGAATGAGACTCATAATTGACTTTAATACCAAAATTCAAGAAAGTCAGGGATTTGAGGGAGAAATTCACAGATTGTATTTCTTCAGAGAAAGGAAGCACAGGTGATTTGTGTAATAGGGATTGTGATAGAAACTTGGAATTGTCATATTCCTGGAAGTAACTCTCAATTTAAACTAAACCAAATGTTCATTTATAAGTGCTGAACTTAACAATATTTAGTGTAGTTCATTTAGGCCCCAGCAGAATTTTCCCTCAGCTTCTATTCAACCAATCCAGAGAGGAAAACCTTCACAGTGACTCATTTTCTACCACCAAAACCAACATGCATTTCCTCCAAATTCTCCTGTTAAATAGCCTACATTGGAGCTCAGTTGATAAATATGAATCTGATAAATATCCCCAGATGTTGAAAAATAAAAATACTGTTTGCTTTTGTGATTTTTTTTTTTTTGGTGATGTTTCTGAAAGCTACCTGATGGCATAAAGACACAGCTCAGCTCAGGCAAAATTTCTGCTTTCAGAAGCTTTTATTCATCAGCGACAGGCGTGGCACTGTGGGGGCTTCCACAGGAAGAGGTCCATGGTGCTGGTCCTCTTCAACCCCGGGCAGCGGCCTGCATGGCTGCATGGGGCTGACCTCAGCTGGGATGTCCAGGGCCCTGGGGGGAGAAGAGCAGAGGGCCCTCGAGTTGCTCAGCGGTGATGTCCTCTGATGGCACTGGCTCCTGAGCCGCCTCAGCTCTGGGGTGAAAGTCACAGGACCCAGTCGGGTTGGTGTCAGAAAATGGGGTTTCTGGGAGTTTTTAGGGCCATGCCACTTTCCATAGGATGGAGATGGAAAGCAGAAGGATCTGGAGGGCTGGGCCGAGAGCTGAAGCACAGATGAGGTCTCAGAGAAGGACTGGGGTCAGCCCACTGCCCTGGCCTCCTGCCCCAAGTCCCTTCCAGCCTTGGCCTCGGGAGACAGCCTCTACTTTGGGTGGCATGAGCCGGTAATGGGCCCATCCCCTGACCGTCCTTCGCTAATGGGGGTTTTCAGTGGGCTCCGCTTCCTACTGGGGAGTAAGCACAGGACTCGCCCTACATGTACCCAAGAAGAGGTGACTCTCTCAGGGACCCTTGACTTGTGCTGGGCGTTGGGGTGTTGTTGCATATCCTCGGGGGCCTTTCCACAGCCCTCTTCCCTGTTGAGCCTGGTTCTTTGCTCGGGGCTCTTTATACTTTCAGTCTTCCTCGCTCCAGTCCACATCCTCTCAGGCCCTCTTCCTAGGTTTCCTGACACAACTGAATCTTTTGCGCCCTTTGTAAAGCTCGGTGACCCTGTTCTCCTCCACCCTATCCCATCCGTTGGCAGCCTCTTCCTTGTCTTCCCTTTACTTCCAGCTTAGTGTCTGTCCTTTTCCCAGGGAAGGAGCCAACACTGAACCTTGTTGACTATTGACTTTTCTTCTCTCTCTTTCTTTTCTTTTGGCTTTTCTAAATTATAACATTTGGGAACGCAAAGCTGAAAGTGTTAGAAAATCCAAATTATGTCTCTTTTCTCCAAATCCCTCTTAGTTTGGATTTCCTAACACTTTCAGCTCACCTCACTGACCTTTCCTACTAGCCCATACTAGGAAAGCCATCCTAGAATTGTAGTAGAAATTGTCTCATTAACGTAATTGCTGGAGAGGGTGATGATGATAAAATACAAATAGCGAGATTTCGTACTAGGGTTCATCACTGCAGTCACAAAGCTGATGACAGAGGGTGACAGTCCCAAACTGCATGATTCCAAATGTGACATGGTCTAGCTACTCCAGTTTCACTTTGGCTCACTTAATTTTTGAAACTGTAGAATGGTAACATCCATTGTAAGGCTGCTGGCTGCAGCATATCACAGAGGGACAGCCAGAGCTAACCAATGGCCTCAGCAGGCAGCCCTAGGATCTGGGGCACAGGGACAGCTTCCCAATTTCTGGTCTTTGGAAGTGGCTTAGAAGGACATTTGCAAAACAGACCATTATGGCTGTGCCTATCCATAAAAGAGAAGTAATACCCTGATTTTTAATGTTATAAAAGATTGAACTGGATGTGGCAGTGCACACCTGTAAGTTCCGCACTCTGGGAAGTGGAGGCAGGAGGATCACAAGTTTGAGCCCAGCCTGGGCAATTTAGTGACTTAAGCGAGACCCTGTCCCTAAACAAACAAACCAAAGAATTAAATTAAATTAAAGGGCTGGGAATGTATCTCAGTGCGAAGGCGATCCAAAGTGCTGCTTAAAAAAAAAAAAGGTTGTTCAATGCATCCACAGCTGTAGTCAGGAGAAAGAAGTTCCAGTGTGCTATTGTATAGTAGGATGACTATAAATAAAATTGTGTGCTATGTATTTCACACAGAAGAAAGGAGTTTGAATGTTTTTACTATAATGATACTTGTCTGAGAAGACATATGTAATTTGATGCAAACATTTTGTGATATATACACAAGTTGAAACATCACATGGTTCCAAATAAATTCATACTTTTACGTATCAAGTAAAATAAATTTAAACTTGTAATAGAGCTATGAAATAACATTTAAAATGTAAAGTATAATACATATTTTATTTCATAATTCTTAGTATTATTTACAATTGAAGGAGAAAGAAAATATAAAATTGCTTTCTTTGACCTCTAATATTACCTTTTAGAATTTTAAAATAGCTACTCTTTTTCAGAAACATAGAAATAGAAGCATGTTATGTGCCAAGTAATGAGCTTACAGGCACAGTGGTATTGTTGGGAAGAATCCTCTTGGTATTCATGACATTTAAAAGTAAATTTTACATTGCTAAGCATAGTCTGAAATGCCTTTTTCATGTTTTGTGAGCTCTTGCTTTGTAATTTATCACAAGTGATTCATGAAAGTGCATACATTTGATTTATATTTTTCATGGTGAGGGGCAATTTGTAGCTAATGATTATAAAAGGCAAATCAGTGTGCTGTGCTCTCTTAACTTTTCTAAGAACATCAGCAGGAACTTTGTAATTTTACCAACAAACTTAACACAGCCAAAAAGCTTTAAAATCATTTATCTGTTTAAGCCAAGCTTTTCAAATTATGAAATTGGAATCCTAGTGGCTATATTCCTATATTCCCTGGTGGATATCTCATTTTTTTAATTGCAAGCTGCCTTAATCAGGTCTAAAAGGAAAGGTATTATTATTTTCATTATAATTCTGCAGCAGTTCCTTCTTTTTCTTAGCTTCTCAAATTATTAGTTTAATACAGGAAAAATGTTAGTGTGATTTTAATTCCCTGAATAACATGTAGATGATAAGAGAAAATAATACCATTGTGTGCTTGACTATTTACATACATGGTAATATATTTCTCCACTTGTATGGCAATATGTTTGTGATTGTGCATTCATTTGTTTTGAAGAATGAAAGGCTACATTACATAGACGCTATAATTTTATAACGACTCTGCAGTTGAACCAACCAATTAATAGGCAATTAAAAAATTTTATATGTACATAATATTCTACTTTTTTTATAGATATGGTAGTGCCAGAAAATATCAACACAGCCAAAGACAGCCACCAATTTCCACGTGTCAAAATGTCAAATATAGGCCAAGTATGTACTTAAGAGATCTAGTTACACATTTAAATGAGGAACTTATATTTCCTAGTAGAGAGGATGATAATTGCACTCTGTGATGGTTAATCTTGATTGTCAATTTGATTGCCTTGAAATATGCTTAGGAGATTAGTGAGGCATAATTAGTGAAGCATGTGTCCGGGCCGGTCATGGTGGTATGACCTTGGGAATTATATGGGAATCCCTGGCCCCTACTTCTCAGGGTCTATCCCTGCTCTCTCCTTCTTAGATACAGTGAATTGAGTAGCTTTCCTCTACCATGACTTTTTTTCCATAAAGTTTCTGCCTAGGATGCAGCCAAACAAAAGCCAAAAATAAATCTTTTCTTTAAATTGCAGGTGTGAGATAGTTTGTACTAGTGATTAAAAGGTGATTACTACAAAAAATTCTTATCAGGAGGAATAGAGTTGTTGCTGTGACTCTACCTAATGAAATCTTTGGCACTAGTTTTCAGGAACAGTTTGGAGAAGTTTTGGAGATGCATTCTAGAGAAGCCCTAAAAATGCTGTGATTGGAGGCTGGTGGACAATTTTGTTGAAAGGTCAGAATAGCAGATTGCTGTTAGGAATGCAGATAGTAAAGACTGTGTTTATGAGGTTTCATATAGGAATTAGGAGGCTACTGGGAGTTAGTAGAGGCCATGCTTGTTATATTTTAGCAAAAACAAATTTGTCTACATTTCTCCAGTGACCTGAGAATTTTCAAGTGGCTCAGATTAAGGACCATGGATGGAGTGGAGGGCAATTTTAATGGAGGCAGCTCAATGTTCAGGCTATGGCATGGGCAATGTCGGCTATTTTAGCCAGAGTTAAGAGTAAGAATTAGGAGCAAAAGGCAGAACTGAAAGAGGTTTTTAAACTCTCACTTTGGCCAGAAATGAAACCTCACCTATCACAGGTTCAAGGGGGTACAAGTGTAAATTTGTTACAAAGGCTGAGTTAGAATCCTAAGACAGCATGCTCACTCATGACTCTCGAGGGAAGTGCTCCTGCACGTTCAGATACATAGGCACTCAGAGACCAAGGGGGTCTGGCCACTCACTCTAGCTACTTAGCACTAAGACAGACAGTATTGAATCTATGGATGATTTAAGAAGAACTGATATCTTAATACAATGTAATATTCCATTCCACGTTATGGACCACCATTTTTCCAAATGGCATTTAATCTTTATCAATAATGCTTTGTGGTTTGCAATTGAGAGGGAGTTTTTAAATTGAATTTATTAAATTGTTTCTACCTGTTTGACTTCTTTTTAAATGTTAGATAAAAGTGACATTTTAGGATTCCTGTATATCCAGTAAATTTATTGACTCAACTATTAATTATAATTATATATAATGTTTTTTGTATTATACCTTTTTTCATTTTGTGCATTTTGTGTTGCCCTTTCATTGGTCATTTGTTTTCTGTCTCATGGTTAGATTTACTCAGTGTTTATCATTTTAGTATATTTTCTAAAAAGTAACTCTGATTTTTGAAAATTTGGAGAAAAATGGTATCATTAAGAGGGTAGAGTCAGAGGCTCCCATTCACATTCCTTCACAGAAACACCAATTTAAAAAAATACCCACGGATGATAAGACTTCCACAAGAGCTGTGGAACCCAGGTGCAAGGCTGCAGCACCTAGCCAACACATAGAAACAGGAAAAGATGCTTACTTGAGGGTGGTAAGAGGAATAGTTTCACATTACCCACTTCATCCCTCCCCTAAGCCTGCACATCTCAGTGATTTCCTTGGCTTATGATTCTTCAGAAAGAGAAAGGGAGAACAAAGCAAACATCAAGATTATGGTGGACTCTGGCCCTGGGTCAACCCACCTGTGGCTCCAAGGATTGGGCATGCCTGCATGTAGATCCCACAAGCAGGTCCTCCAACAAACTGTTAGTTGCCCCACCCAGAATCTCTATACAGACTAATTGCTGAAGGGCTTTTCCTGACTAAGTCAATTTCATAAAGACTGGAAAAGGTGAACACTTCTTCAAATGCATAAATGCCAGTTTATTGCCATAAGCATCATGATGAATCAGGGAAATATGTCACCATCAAAGGAACAAAGTAATTCCCCAATAATTTATTCTAAATAATGGAGATATATAAACTTCCTGACAAAGAAGTCTCAATAATCTCCAAAATTTCAGTGAGCTACAAGTAAACACTGATAACAATGAGAAAAAAATCAGAAAAACAATACCTGAGCAAAATTAGAAGTCCAACCAAGATTTAGAAATCATAAAAATTCCAGAGCTGAACTACAGTTCAGTAGGGAGTTTAAACAACAGATTCTATCAAAAGGAAGAATGAAGAATGAATGAGGAAGCTCAAAGACAGGTCATTTGAAATTACTTTAAAAATAAAAGGAAGAATGAATGAAACAGAACGAAGAAACCTGTAGGATTTATGGGACACCACCCAGCAAGCCAATAGAGGCATTCTAGAAGTTCAAAAGGAAAAGAGAAAGAGAAAGGAAAAAAAAAGCTTATTTAAAGATAATTCCTAGCTGGGCCCAGTGGCAAAAGCTTGTAATCTTAGCACTTTGGGAGGCTGAGGCAGAAAGACTGCAAGTTCAAGCCAAACCTCGGTAACGTAGTGACTCAACAAAACTGTCTCAAAGAATATTTTTTAAAAGGCCTGGTGATGTAGACCAGTGCAAAGGTCCTGGGCTCAACTTCTAGTACCCACCCACCACATATGCAAACATACACAAAGGAAATAATGACTAAAAACTTCCCAAACCTGAGGCAAAAAATAGACATTCCAATTTGTACTTCTAAAGGTTCCAGAATAAGTTTAATCTGAAGAGGTGTACACTGACATAGAGTATAAGTAACTGTCAAAAGTCAAAGGCAAGGCTAATTTTGAAAGCAGTAAGAAGAAAGTGACTTGTATGCAAGGGAAGCTTCATTTTGTCTATCTGTGGATAACTCATCAGGGCCCTTGTAGGCCAGGAGAGAGTACGGTGCTATATACAAAGTGTTGAGGGAAATTAATAGCCAGCCTAGAATTCTATACCTAGCCAAACTGTCCTTTGAAAATGAAGGCAATAAAAAATATTTTCCTAGGCAAAGATTGAGGGATTTGTCTACAGTAGACCTACCATATAAACAGTGCTAAAAGGCACTCTTCAGGTTGAAACAAAATATGCTAAAACAGTTACATGAAAGCACACAAAAGTATAGATCTCACTGGTAAAGATAGATTAGAGAAAAATACATAATAACTTCTTTTTTTTCTTCTGATACTGGGGATCAAACTCAGTACCTTGCACTTGTGAGGCAGGCATGGTACCACTGAGCTAAATCCCCAGCCCAATAATTTCATAGTGTAATAGTATAAATCACTTTTAATTAACCCCAGGATAAAATTTAAAGACAAAAGTCTTAAGAATAACTACAGGGAAAATGATTAATATTTATATAATTTACAAAATAAATAAATTCTTACATCAAATACATAAAGTGCACCAGGTCAGGTGGTGCATGCCTATATTCCCAGCATGCTGACAGACTGAAGCAGAAGGCCAGCAAGTTCAAGTCCAGTTGGAGCAATTTAGGGACTGAGAATCTATCTCAAAATTTCAAAAAGGGCTCAGTGTGAAAACCCTAGATTCAATCCCAAGTACCATGAAAGAAAGAAAGAAAGAAGGAAAGAAAGAAAGAAGGAAAGAAAGAAAGAAAGAAAGATTAAGAGGGTCAAAGGAAGTAAAAGTAGAGTTTTTGTCTATGATTAAGTTGAAGTTGTCAACAGTTCAAAATCATTTGTTACTACTATAATTAGTTTTATGCAAGACTAGAGACTGCAAGAGCTTAGAACATTAGGAGTCAAGACTGGGGTAAGGTTTTTTTCCAGTAAGTTGTGTACTGAGTTTTGATTTTTCTCTTAAAATCATGCCTTTGCTAAGAAATGCATTAGTGGTCCCCACTGCAGGAGATGAACATCGCTTGTCAAACTGCAATGCCATGGGCAATGAGCACTAATATTAGGAGTAGACATTTAATCCTCTCTCCGGTGAGAAGGACCTACAGATGAACCCTAGTTTGTTGAACACCTACTTTTCTGAACAAGAAATTCAAAGAGGTAAGAGGGGATCAAAATGACATAATGAACTTGATGCAAAATAAAGCATGAGTTTGATCAAATCATTATAGGAAATAAAATTGGAAGTCTTGGAACAATTTTCCCTGAACATCCCCTAACATATTTTTAAGAGCTAGGGCTACAATGATGAGAAAAACAAACACACTTCCAACTTTCACAGAGTCAGATATCCTAGTGATGCCTGTACTGTGTAGTGCAGTAATATACTTCTAGAGAGGAAGCCAAGTATGTGGTGCCTGAGAGCATTTTCTCCCCACTGCACATTCACAATTGCAATTTGCTTCTTATACACAATCTTTTTTATTGAAGAACTGCACAATGGTGAAATACTTTTGAAGTCATTTTAAGCAACAATTATGGATTCAAACTTGATTTAGAATTCAAGCGCATGTAGTGTTCCTAATGCAAATGACGCAAAGGGGGTGAAAATCAGATGAGCAGATATTGTCCACCCCAGGCTAAAAAGAGCAATGAAAACTATAAACTATTTCATTCTGACTTTTCTGCCTGGAAGCAGGCAAGTTTCTTCTGACACTGTAAGATTCTTCCTGCTTACAGACAATTCAAAACCTGAGAATATGTGAATATCAGAGTTAAGAAAGCATATTGCTAACATCTTCTTAACACTTTTCTGAAATGAATGAATTGCGGTTTTCATGTAAAACTTAGATATGAGCCGGAGATTTAGCTCAGTGGTTCCGCTGCCTGCCTCGAAAGCATAAGGACCAGAGTTCGATCCCCAGTACCAAAAATAAATAAATAAATAAATAAATAAATAAATAAATAAATAAATTAATTAATTAAATAAAACTTAGATATGAGGGCATCCCTTTTCTTCATTTACTTGTGTTTCTGGAGAAGCTCTGAGATCATTTTATAAGAAAATCTTACCCTGTTTCTGCTAATATGAAGGAGAATCTTGTTTATCAGTGATGAAAAAATAATATGTTGGTAGGCTTCCCGAAGGACATAATAAATTTTGCACCTATAGTACAAAAGAGCAGAGAACCACAGATTTAGAGTACATTAATTTGGCAGTTTATAAAACACCTTTCCTTTACCAAACTCCTCTTATTTTGTTGTTGGAGTAAAATTTTCTATATTAAGAGTTGTGTTTTAAAGTGAGCTGTAACAATCCCGTTATTTTATTCACTGAAGAATAGCACATATATTACTTGATTGAGGGCTGGTCTTCTTAGGATACAGAGTGGATCTTTCTGCCTAGGCTCAGTATCATGAATAGCTATCCATCCCCAGAGTAACCTATGTGTCTATCATTTCGATATTGGAACTCTCCTTCTGTATTTTTTTTGTCCATTATTTTAGATGCTAGGACATTTAAAGTAAAATACATGATTCACTTTCAGAAAGAGGTCTGGATCTTACAGAATTTTACTCTGAATTTCATTTCACTTTTCCATCCTTATTTATCTTTCACTTCAATTTCTGACTCTCACGTTCTTCTTATTTTTTAGGAAATTTGCTACTTTCACCCCTGATATTTATTATGCCAGTATCAGCTTAACAAAAATTTTTTGTTAAAGTAACATTTCTTCCCTTGCACTGCAGAAGCTTTTTAATAAGATGAGATCCCAGTTGTTAATTCTTTGTGCTAGCTCCTGTACTACTGAGGTTTTGTTCATAAAGTCTTTTCCTATGCCAATATCTTTGGGAGTTCTGCCTAACTTATCTTCCAGCAAGTTTAGTGTTTCTGTTTTAATATTTAGGTCTTTAATCCACTTCGATCTTAGTGTAGTGCATGGTGATAGATATGGGCCTAGTTTTAATCTTTGGCAGGTTGAAATCCAGTTTTTCCAACACGGTGCACAGGTAATGGGGAAAATATAAGAACCAAGATACATCATGTACAGGTACAAGTACCCAATGATAAATGTAAATGTACTGTATACCTAAACTGTACCAATACAACAATTTAAGGGAAAAAATAGCATTTCTTAAACCTTTAAACTAGGACCCCAAAATTCATTTCTATAAAAGCATAATTCAAGGTGCTATTGAATAACTATTTTAACTATCAGTTATCAAACTATTCAATTAAAATCTATCAGTTGCAAAAGGTATAAAACTTTAAAAATTTGTGTTAAAACATAGAAATACAGCCTGTGATTGCTTTGTGAGCATCAAAAAACCTAACTTTTGAATTTTGCTTCCACCCTCAACAAGCCCAACTTGTGATCATAGATAATTATGTGTTACTTATGCAGTTAAAGTTGCTGGTTTCATGTTTAAAAATAGAAAACATCTTGTCCCTTCATGGTAAAATTGACAAAATAATGTACATGGATTTAAGTTAAACTTTTTAATATTATATATTTTAATGTTTCATTGTAGCTAACTTCATTTTTATCTACAAACAAGTTACAGTTTTCCAATCTATATTACTCAGTTATTATATCCATCTTTTACACAATAATATCAATTGTATTTAAAAATACATTTGTGTGTGAGTGCATGTGTGAGTATGTGTGTGTGTGTGTATGTGTGCGCATTGCTAAGGATCAAATCCAGGGCCTATATATGTGAGTAAATGCTCTACTTCTGAGCTACTTTCCCAGTACCCTCCTACTACTCTTCTTCCTCCTCCCTCTCCATTTTTTTCTTTTCTTTTTCTTCTTTCTCCTTTTTTTCTGCCCCTCTTTCTCCTTCTCCTCTTCCTTCTCATCTTTCTCCTCCCCTTCTCCTTCCTCTTCTACTTCTTCCTCTTCTCTTCCTCTCCCTCTCCTTCTCCTTCGCTAAGATATCGCTAAGTTGCTCAGGCTACTCTCAAACCTGCCATCCTCATGCTTCAGCCTCTTGAATACCCTTGACTACAGGCATGAACAACCACACCTGGCTCAAGCATACAATTTTTAAATATTTACTATCTGAATAATGTCTAGGTAGACATTTTCTCCAAATGTAGAAATTGTCCTTTCTAACTAAAAGTTTTCTATGAGCTCAATTGTTGGAGTAGTTGTGTCACTTATTTATTATT
The DNA here is from genome assembly GCF_000247695.1 of Heterocephalus glaber. The sequence goes on from NW_004624806.1 coordinate 2,288,791, forward strand.
TTTATTTGAACATTTATTTTTTCCCCAAAGAAATCCATGCAGAGAAAGAGAGAGAATGGAGGGGGTGGGGAGAGAGAGAGAGAGAGAGAGAGAGAGAGAATATTTCTGTAATTTGGCTTAAGGTAGAAGTAACCTGTGAGGAAATGTATTCTTGTTGTGTTTAACCACCTGTTTGTGATAATTTGTTACCCAGACTTAATAAACTTAGAGGTATATGACTTTCAGAGTTTCAACTCAGACTTCTCAACTTCCTTCTTTTTTCATCTTTACTTTCTTCTCTTTCCTCTTCCTCCTCATTTTCTTCTCTTTCTCTTGATTATGACTTGGATACTAAGGTCTTAAGTCAACAATGTGGAAAGATTTCAGGCACTGGACATTTTTCTGGTTTCTTCAGTACTTTTCAACTCTGACATAAGGTGTTATAAATGCTGCCCCTGTCCACACGCTACCCAGAACACTGGCTTGCAGCCCAAACACCTAGATATGTATCCCGCTATGTCCCACTAGAACACAATTCCAAAGTTTGCATATTTCCCTTCTGAATTTCTTAATACACCCTTCATTTTTTGATTTGCTTGTCTCTGAGCAGATATATGGTTATTGATTAAATAATGTCAATTTATTTCTTTATAGAACATTTTGCCAGAGTTTTGGGGGCATTTCTAGGATCCTGCTTACTGTGATTTTGAAAAAAACACACAGACACCTATTTTGTACAAGGCATTGTCCTTTTCATTATGGGAATTTTTAATACATGGAGGAATTATTTTTCCATTTAATTAAAAAATTAAGCAAAGAATAGAACAAACACTGGACAGATATTTCATAGTCCACGGCATTATTTAAGGGATTTTAAAATTGATGTGCATATCTAGACACACTGAAATCTTTCTTGGCAGAGGAAAGGTATGAATTATAGAAAAATATCCTCTAAAAGCATCTAGACTCTCTCTTCTAATACAAGCTCTCCAAGTTGTCTGATGATTTACCATACAAAATCAGGCAGGGCCTCCACCTGAGGTTTCCCTGGTAAGGACTTTATCCTCCTCTCCTGCTATGTTTCTCCAGAGATCACAGGAAGTAGCAAATTCTGGAACAGGTATCCATAAACTTGCCTTTTCTATGTGCTTTGTGATTTTTCTATCGTAAATCCTTAGGAAAATCACTCATTAAAAAATGTATTAGTGTAAGTTTGTGGTACATAGTAGATATATTCACTGTTTGGGATTGGTACATATTCATATCACACAGGACTCCCTTTTACTTCCTCTTCCTCCTATCCTGCCCATCTCCAGAACCTCTTCCCATCTCCAGGAATCCTATTGTTAACCAATTTTGGTTGGATCCCTAGCTTCTCTGTATCAGGATAACCTGTGTGCTGATTTAAAGGCAGATTTCTAGTTTCCCAAACCTACTCATCCAGGATCAGGGACATGTGTGGTAAACACAGTGGTTTCCATGCTGGCAGAAAGGGGTGGAGCATGGGCTCAGGCTTATTAGACACTTACCTGCTGTTATTTTTTAAACCTTTCTTATTTTCTACTATTTGTTTCATTTCACATCCCTATTCTAGATGCCCTTCCTAAACATTCCCACTCAGAGACATTTTATCTTATACCTCATACTGGCAAGACCATCATTGGATAAGTACCTGCCCACCCAGGTGACCTGGCTCCCTCCTTTTGAGAGGTGCCCAGGGCTGCAGCTCTGTCCTCTCCAGCTGTGGTGGATTTGGGGCCATCACAGAGTTCCAATTTCTTGCCCTCTGGGGTGATATGCCATATAGGTCACCTCCAGCGCAGACCATCTAAAATTAGCTGAGAGGCCATTTGTGATACTGGGCACATCAGGGTAATTAAAGAAGTGGGTCACCCTTAGTGGAATTTCAAAGCGGTCAGCAGGAGCCCAAAACTATAGCATTTTTAGAGAAGAATTTAAAATAAAAATAATGGAAACCAACATTAATTCTTTCACAAGCACTATGTAATTTGCAAGGGGAGCCTGGTGCTGGTGGCCGCTACCTGGTCCTGGTCCTTATGGGCAGGTCTTCTGCATCTCTGCTCTGCACCATGTATGGCTGACAGGCCCAGAAGCTTTCCAGGAGAACTTGGTGACCCTTCCTGGCTCTTGATGGGCATCTATGACAAAGTAAAGGACAAAGCAGGAAGAAAAGAAGCCTCTGCTGGAGAGAATCTGAGCAGATTATATAAAAGAGCAGTGGGTGAAGGTTGGAGAACATGAAGCAGCGCCTTAAAAACTGGCTGCATTCCACAGCCTCGGTGCCTCCTTTTGGGGACAAGGGTCTGTGTTTCCTCTCCCACAGCAGCTGGAAGTGTGTGCCAGCTCATGTCATACAGAGACCCACAGCTTGGATAGTCCATCCCTGCTTTCTTTATGATTCCTGTGGAGGCTCAGGTGACTGCTTTGTCTCCATCTCTTAGCGAGACTGCTGCTGGCCAAGATGTTCATGCCTATGCCATGTTGGAAAAAGGGGACACTGGCTTCTAGCTGATCCATCGAGGGTCCTGGGCAGGATGGAGCCTCTGCGGGTGGCAGGGTGGGGCCGTCTCTGCTCCCACCCTGAGGCCAGAAATTGGTGGCGTGGTCTTGGTGACACAATCTTGTTCCTGTGGTACCATTGCGCACAGGCTAGATACAGTGACCGATGAAAACAGAAAGACAGTGAGGGGCATGGGAAACATTCTTCCAGTGTCAAGAGCTTACACTCCATGAAACCCATAAAACAGAAAGTATCCCAATAGGGCTTTCTGGGACTGACTTTCTCTTTTTCATCTTTTATTGAAGTCATATTTTTAAAAGCACTTTATGATAGAGTTTTAAAAACTCCTCAATTATATATTTACCCAGTAGTCCTTAATTATGGACTATCACATAATTACCTAATTATGGACTTTTAGAAAGGCTTATTATTTACTCTATAGTCCATAAAGAGCTGTTATGGACTATTTTGCAATTGTGTAATTAGGGATGCTATGATGCACATTCTATTCATTGAATAGTTTGAGCAAGTAAAGTCTGTCATGTCGAGATTACTCAAGGGACATTCTGGTTCCCAAGTCAGTCATGTGCTAGACAGCAGGACATAGCAGACCCTTCCTCCCTGGGGCATGGCAGGAGCTCACAGAGATGGGCTTGCTTAGCAACGAACACAATGACACAATCACAGTTAATTTTTATGGACATTTTGGAATACAGATCATGGTTCAATCCAAAAGTCAATTGCTAAAATATCTAAGGGAAAACTCATTTTATTTTTAAAAATTGATATCTGTGTGGCTTCAGGATAGTGTTGTTAAGGTTGTAAGTGGAAGCCACCGGCCACTGTTCTGAGGATAGGACTAAACAAAGGCCTTGACACACATAAACAAATCTTAAAAGGGGCACACTTTTCAAGTCTGTTCCATTTATTCGTTGAATTTAGGAGGTAGATGCGGCAGGCCAACACTTGGAAGTTATTGTAACGAACACAGGAATGCTGCCTGAGTTGCAGAGGTGATGGGGTCCAAGATCAGTGAAAGCACTTTCCGTGTCGTTTTCCCAGTGCATGTGTAGTGCACACTCAGTGGAGAGGACACACTCATTTAGTCCACTTCCTCAGAGCACCCAAGGGCCGATGCACTCAGCCCTGCAGGCCCACCCTGGCCAGTGGTCAGGCTTTCCTGCCCGCACCATTCCTTCCATCTGGGAAGGTCTGGCTGCCTGCAGTGAGTGCTTTGTGCTCCGGGAACCTGGAAGAAGAGCACTTCGAGGGAAGCACTGTGTGAGACAAGATTTTTTATATAAAGTCTTCTTTTCTCCCTTTTTATTGGTGTATATTTGTAATACCTAAGAATACATTCATATCGCTTCTCGGCCTTTTGGCTAAGATCAAGTGAAGAATGCATTCATGGTGGGAACTGGCACACATACACATTGCCTCTGCACCCTGTGTACCCCCCATCCCCTCTCCTGTCTCCCACCATCCCCACATCCCCTTCCTATCTCCACAAAGTCTGCCTCCATATTCCTTGTTGTCTGTCTTTTACTTTGCTCATAAATTACTTATACTTTGGGTGCTCATAGGAAAGAAACTATGTAACACATAATCTTCTGTGTCTGATTTATTTCACTTGGGATTATGGTTTCAAACTGCATCCATTTTCAATAAATAACTCATAACTTCTTTATGGCTGAGTAATGCTCCATTGTGTATAAATACCATGTTTTCTTCAGCCATTCATTTGTTGATTGTCATGTAGGCTGCTTCTAAGATTTAGCTATTATAGTTTGAGTTGTGCTGCTATAAACATGGGTATGAATGTATCACTGTACTAAGATGTCTTTAAATCTTCTGAAATGATACCTACCAAAAGGTATGGCTGAATCAAATGGAATCACATCCTTTAGTTTCTGAGGAATCTCAGACTGATTTTCATAGTGGTAGTACATTTGCATGAACAATATAGAGGGATTCCTTTTTCCCCACATCCTCACCAGCATTTGTTATTGTTTTCAGTTCATGGTGATGGACACTTTTTCTAGAGTTAGAAGGAATTTCAGTGTTGTTTTGATTTGTATTTCTCCAATGGCCAAAGATGCTGGGTACTTTTTTTTATTGACCATTTACACCTCTTTTGAGAAATGTTTATTCATTTCAATTGACCATATTTTAAATTGACTTTTCTATTCTGAGATGTTTAATTTTTTTAGTTTTTTGTATTTTCTTGATATTATTCCTCTGTCTGAGAAGTACCTGGCATAATTTTTCTCCACTCTGTAGATTGTTAGTATGTGGATGGAAGACAAGATTTAAATCAGATTAAAAGGTGAGTGTGGTGGCTCATGCCTGTAATCACAGCACTATGGGAGGCTGAGGCAGGAGGGTTGCAAGTTGTAGGCCAGCCTACACAATTTAGAGACTTAGTGAGACATTGTCTCGAAATAATAAAAAGTAAATAAAAAAGACTGAGGATGTAGCTTAGTGGAAAGGCCCTGGGTTCAATCCCTACTACTGCCAAAAATAAATAGATGAACTCTGGACCTCAGGAAATAGTATCTCCCATTATCTATCTGTTGCTCATTGACTCTGGGGGAACAGAGAGAAATACCAAACACACAGAAAAAGGCCTGTAATTCTCCTTCCATTATGCAAGAACTTCAGACTTACAGGAAGTAGTGTCTGTCCCTAGATTAGAAATTTCTATTGTGCAGTTTCTAAAATTGAAGCTGTTTTCCTCAGAAAAAAGAGGCAGTTTCTTATTATCTTCTCACTTGCCTCATGCCAAGTATCCCAGGAAAGATCCTTTTCCCATGTCATTAGAAGGTATTTTGATTCTGAAATGACACACGAAAGACAAAAGCAAAAATAATTCTGTAGTTTGAATTGCTGAAGGCATGTGACTCTCATGTACATGTACTTCTTAACCTGGGGCTCATCAAAACTTTTGATATTCTAAAAGACACAATAGAAACACATTGCAAGACATCTTCCTTCTATAAAATGAGGAGTGAACATTGAAAATGTCACTCAAGGAGTTCACCATGCCCAGTGAATGCTTCCTGGCTTACAGTTTGTGAAAGGTAGAAGCACTAGGTCTCTGGATCAGCCTCTAAGGGGAGCAAGGGCTGAGCCTTTCAAGCACTAATGTGCATCCGATAATGGGCCCAGGATTTGGAAGCACTTTTGGGCAGCAGCATGGAAAATTAGAAAACAAAACAAAAACCAGGATTAGTAAGATGTTGGTTCACCTCAAAGACTTCTGAGAAAGCATCTTCCCTCATCACCACATTAGATAAATAAGTAGATGTGATTAAAGGAGCAAGGTTTAGAATTTTAACTAACATAAATTCATAACAGCTTGTCAGTAAGTGCACTTTTGCAAAGGCATCATAAGATGCTTATGATTTCAAGTAGAGCCAAATGGAAATGATTCATACAATCCATGAACAAAATCTTACTCCAACTCCCACAACGTCCAGCAGTTGATATTTTTGCAGCCTATGATTGAGCCACATTGTACAGAATGCTGTCATCTCTAGTAACTGTACCTCCATGTGAGTGGCAATGTGCTTCTTTAGGGTTCACTAAGTCATTTGATTCCATTTGCAGAAGGTATCATGGTAAGTACAACTATGGGGTTTTTTGGTCTCAGGGTCCACATGTCATGTGAATTTCTGCAGTACCTAGAGTTGCATTCTCTGCCTAAAAAGGCGAGGGGCAGAGAGGATGGTTTACAGAAATCTGTCTTCTCAAACATAGTATTTACCCATAAGGTTCTGTAAACCACCTCATTCTAAGTGATTCCTTGACCCTGGGAAACTAGTTCATAGTCTTCGCCACTTATTACAAAGGAAAATGAAAAAATGAGAGAAAAGAGATACTTCACTTCATACTTTCAGTTGATCCATGTATTAATATTTTTAGTTTCATTGCTTTGTCTGAATTCCATAGAGGCCAACACAGCAATTTTTCAGAGCACGAAATTCTCCTCACCCAACATGGTAGTGCACTCCTGTAATTCCAACACTCCGGGAGACGGAGGCAGAAGGAGGGAAAGATTGAGATGAATCTGGTCACCTTAGCGAATGGTGAGGTCCTGCCTCAAAACAAAAACACAAAAGGGCTAGGGATGAAGCTCAGTGCAAAGGCTCTGGGTTCAATCCCCAGGACTGAAAGAAAAGATATTTTTCTCAATAATCACGTCTAACTGGCTATTCAATTCATATGATCCTAAAATATTTTCTCAGGAGCAGTTCAGTAGTAATCCACGTAAATTCTTTCAGCAGAATTCCTCAGACCACAATGGAAAGCAAAGGTGGTTCTACTATTCCTTAATAATATCAAGATCTTCTGCAATAGGCAATCTGTAAAACCCTGGGAACTTAGAGAAATCAAAACACTTCCTTTACTCAAGGAACAGACAAGTTAGGACATGGAAATAATTAATGTCTGAGGAGATAGAAATGCTTATTTTCCTAATTTAATCATTACACATTATGTAATATGTAATATCAGATTATTATAATGTTGCTCCATAAAGGGATACTAATATTATGTCTATTTTTTAAAAAGTAAATAAATATCTAAAAAATAAAAGTGTACAGTTTATGGAAGAGGCAAAAACACAGGTTAGGAGACTATTTCAGTAAGTACTGGGGTGGAGAGGCAGCAGAGAAAGCTCATGAGAAAAAGGAATATTGAGGGTCGTACAAGGAAATTGCTTCAGGACTCAGATAGTGAAGCATTTCATGGTAAGTACAGCAGTGCCAGCTTGTTGTGCACTGTCCTTGGGTTTGATGCCCAGTACCAAAAATAAACAAATAGATAAATAAATAAATAAATGAGGACTGGTTCAATAGAATTTGCTTGTTTTGAGGGCATTAAATCAAAAGGCTTCAAAGCCCCCAAAGTCAACAATGTGTGATGAAGCAGAATATACATTTACAAAATCTCAGCAAACAGATTCACCCCTGATTAACTATGGGCTGTTTATGTAGATGCACAGGGCAACTCTAGTGGGTGATGGTGCAGCTGGCGGCTGTGACACAGCCCCAAGTCAAAGGTGAATGCACAAAAGGATCACAGTTTAAACTCACCTAGACTCCAAATCAAAGTACACACTTGCCTGCTTATGAACTAGACATGATCGTGCATGGTTGCTGGGACTAATATTCCTAATAAAGCATCCTTTTTAACAAAACTGAAAATCAATAATAGGAGAAGTTTCAAAATTGACACCAGCCTTTTGAGAAACTGGAAATAGATCTTCCTGTCAAAGACTAACATGCTCCTCTCAGTCTAGACTGCACTGGGAGCAAAATTATCCGATTTTCATTTCCTCAATTTCACTCCACAGTGGTAGGACGTGTGAGTATTGATTCATCTCCTGAAACAAAAAGCAGAAGGGCTCTTCACCACAGCAGGGTCAGAAGGGTTTGTGGGTGTCTAATTATATCTAGAGAGCGTGTATAAATCTTCTCCAGTCGTTATGGGAGCTGTGAGTCCAAAGGCATCATTAGAGCCCTTTAGCCCATTGCCCCTTTCCTCCTCCTTTGTTTTATGGGAGGTCATAGATCCTAGAGTTAATATTATCATGCTTCACAGATTTTCAAATTTGTATCGGAAATAAGATTTGCTGCATGAGAGGACTGGCATGCTTCACTGTTTGCACAAGCAAATCTATAAATATGTATCACAGCTGTCTTGCTATATACATATTCCGAGAGTAGGCAAACAAGGACCAAGCACACACTCGCGTCTCGCCGTGGGCCCTCTGGAATCACCAGCATTCAGGTGTTCATGTCATTCTGCCTTGTAAATCATTTGCATTCCGGGAACATATCTAATGTTTTCAAGTTCTATTTTGATATCATTTGAGTTCAATATTCCACTTGAAAATAGATTGTATGAAAAGAAGAAATATAATTTTATATGAATAGTCAAGAAAAGTATTCAAGTTGGAACGTGTCAATGTATTATTTGCTTAAAGTTGGGCCATATTTTTCAATTACCTTTCCAACTTCAGGTGAAGTACATTAATGTTATATTGCTTTCATGCTTTTAATAAGAAAATAATTTGTATATTCCAGAAATAGAAGCAAGCAAGAAATATCACCAGAATAAAGAAATTCATAAAGGTCTTGTCACAAAACTATAAAGTTTTGGCCAATAGTTTCAGGAATGTAGCAGAGTGCATAATTCTCAAAGGAATCAACTCGAAAGACCCCAATTTTTATGTTCTTTATTGTTAAAAGGTAAAGGCACAAGATGGGTTTTTGTTTTCTTGTGTTTCTCTCTCACTCACATGCGTAAATAGCAAAATGTTTTTGCAGCCTGTTTTGTTCACTCATGGACAGTTTTTCAAGTCAGCGAATGTAGTTTACATCATTCTTTTTAATAGCTGAGTGGGATAGATGTGCTCTAATTTATTTAACAGATTTCCTTTGATGAACCTTCAGATCGATTCCAATTTCCTCTAATATAAATAATGTTGTAATGAACATCATTGTGCTCATATCTTTTTTGACTTATCTGATTCTTTCCATTAAATATAGGAGAGTACAATTTGATTGTTAAAGGTAAAACAATTTTAAATTTTGGTCATCTTGATATGTTTTATCAAATCATACAAAAGCTGTAGAATTCACTCTCACTCTAACTGACATGAGATGGGTTATCTGTGGGGGTTTTTTGGTCATTTTTTTAGGATAAGAGCGAACAAAATTTCAAAGTCACTGTAGTTCTTTGATTATTAGTAAAGTAGAACATTTTTTCACTTTGTATTGATGACTTGCATTTCTTCTCTTGTGAATTCTCTGTCAATTTGCCTTCCATGGACTTTTCAATTAAAGAGTTAGCTTCTATTTATTAATATCAAAACTGTCCTGGATGTATGATTCTTAGATTGTTGTTTGCATCAAGGTCTTTCCTGACTCCCAGTTTATTTTAGTATGAAATGTGGTGCAGAGTTCCAGCTTTAAATTTTACACCACCATTGATTGATCAATATTTTTCCTGATGATTTGAAAAACAATTATTTCATCTGGTAAATTTTTCTTTTGGCTGAAGTCTTTATTGTGGTGGGTGAAATATCTCTCAAAGATGGAGCCCTCTTCTAGTTTCAGAATGGAATTTATATTTATACTTTGATATTTTAACTTCCATTTCATTCAATTTAGTCATTTTTGCTACAAGGCTACTTGTAAATATATATTGTGTATTTTGGTCATTTAAATTGATAAATTATTTTTAGTAATAGAGAAAACAAGATTTTTTTTTAACTAAAAGGAAAATCATGTGTTCTCATCATGTAGCATAATAGCTACCAATGAAGAATTGGTATTCAGGGAGCTGGCATCAACGTTTCTGGTTAGGTTATTCTGCTATGTAAGATTCACCTTCTCTTTTTGACAAAATCCTGATGATAAGCTCCCCAAAATTTGTAGTGATGTTTCACTAAACAATATGTCCATGGTGTGTAGTTAAATGATAGTAAGTTGAGCCCTCCATTATTACAATAAAGTGTCGCTATGAAACTGCAGGTCTTGCTAGGCTGAGGTCTAGTGGCTTCTTATTCGCTCAGAAATTCATGTATAAAAAAAATATGCATAGTGAGCCTGACAACATTTGCATAAATGAATTACATGATTTTCATACCTTCCATAAATATGTCTTATAAGGCTGTTGTCTCTGGCCATAGTAAGAATTGCTGCTATTAAAGGAGCATCCATGTGCCCATAGATGACCACTTGGATAGAGAGCAGGGAAGAACTGGGGCAGTGGTTTTGCCTGTCTTAGAAAGTAGGTCAGTGTTTTTCACAGCATGGTGTGAATTGCAATGTTCTATTCTTGCAACCAAAATACAAGAACCTAGTTTTTTTCCTACAGTATCAGGAATAATGCCTAATACATAATTGTTATTCATTTAATATTTTCTCAGTATAAGATTTAGGAATTAATGATATCAATAACAGTGATTTTAGGCATTATGAAATACCACAAAGAAAAAGAAGAAAAAAGGAGAAGGAAAAGAGGCAGTTATACTTTTTACTTAAATTTCTTTGCACCTTTGTTACACTAAATCCTAAAATATTGACACAGACTTTTACCTGGAAAGTTTTATCCCAATATGTTGCTTATTTGGGGATATAATGGCACTTTCCCTGGAGCCACACTGTCTGGATTTAATCTTGGCTTTCAGTCTTACTAGCCCATGAACATGGTCATTTTCTTAAATCTCTATGTGCCTCATTTTCCTCAATATGTTAGAATGATAATAGAATGCACTTGAAAGAGTGCTATGTATGTATGTAAATTGTTGGAAAAGTATGTCCTATAGGAAGCACTGTATATTATTATTTATAATAATCTATGAGATATTTACAAATATATATGGGAATACTTATTTCAATGGCAATCAAAACTTAGAAATAACATAAATGTCAAACAAAATCTAATTATTTAAGTAAGTTCTAGAAGAGCTCCAATATGGAATACTCTGCAGTGTGTGATGTATGGGCACTAACACAAAACAGGAGTGGCAACCGAGGAATGCTCACTTCTTGTGTTCAGGTGAACCAGGACTGAGCACAAGCCTTCACCTTCTCTCTGATGGGAAGACCCCAAAAATCATTTTAACATTTAAAATAATAAAGTGTGACTCAGGGTGTGGCTCATTTGCCAAGTATGGATACTGGCCTGGGTTCCATCCTTGGTATGGCTGGAAAAAGAAGAAAACATTAGGTTTGGAGTTGAAGTATAAGAAGGAGTACATCAACCAGGCAGGCACTAGGATGTGTTGTACAGTGGAGCAAACAGAAGCAGACTGGTTGGTGAGCTGTAGTAGCCAGACTGGTCAGCTATAGCAGCCAGGTTGTCACAGCACATGTGCAAATCATCAAGTCTCAGAGCAGCAGGGGAAGAAAGGGCATGTTCCTGGCACACATATCCCCAAAACTACTACCTGGTCTTTATAACATTGGAAGTAAGTGGGTTATTTCCCCCTGACCTGGGCTCCCCAAAGTGTCCCCACATTGCTCTGAACTAGACAGAGCAGAGGCAGAAAGCCCACAGCCTGGTTGGATCCTCAGGGTGTCCTGTGAGCGGAGGGAGGAGACAAGTGAAATCAGACTAAAGAAAGACATCTGTGGGGAAAACAAGCCTGAATGACACAAACACACAGAGACTCACATAGAAGGGAACACAGAAACCCTGGACATGTGTACATGAGTGCACACAATCACATGTATGGATAAAATAGACATGTAAATACTCATGTATGGATGCACACATATGTGCAGGAGGCCACAAAACACACACACACACACACACACAAACACCAGTTGCCAATGCTCACCTCCTTCCCTCCTCTGTCATTAATAAAAGAATTCACCAAGACACACCAGACTTTCAAGAAGCCCGAGCCTGAAAGAGAAGGATGGGCTCTGGAGAGGGACATGAGGAGGGCCTCAGAATTTGCTCCCACCCAGCCTGACTCTTGTCCTGCACAGCAGGATGGACCCCTCCCTCCCCATAGATACCCCTGGATGCTCTCTTCTCCTTGTGGGCCTGAATGTTGGAAAGCTAGCCCAAGGCTGATGCCAGGTAGCCCAGCAGTGCTGGAAAAACAATGAAGAGCAAAGCAGCAGCACAAAGACCCTGAACATTGGAAACCCAATCCACAAAAGCAGGCCAGGACCTATTTGCCAAACTGGAGCAGTCTGTGTCCTACTAGACTGAAAGATTGAAACAGGACTCAGAGTCAGCCATGGTAGCAGAAAATGTCCAGGGTATAATTGAAAGCAACAAGGCACCAACCAGGAAAGTTGCAGCTTGCACAAAAACAGTGTCAACTAAAACCAAGACTGAGGTGCACCAGTACTAGAATTACATGAGGAATTTGATACAAGGATGACAAACAGAGATTGTACAAGTGCCACCAATTCAAACAAGAAGACATGGATATCAGTAGACTGAGGTGAATCATATAAGTGTACTGTATTGCTCAGAAACCACTGAGCTATACAAAAAGATGAATTTACAAACACTATAAATAAAAGGAAACCCTAAGTTTCAAGTAATCCACAGGAAGGCAAAATATATAATATATAAAATGAAAACATGATAGAGAAAGGAATAAGAAACAATCAGAAAATATATAATAATATAGCAGACTAGCACTGAGTATAAATTACTGCCTTAAATATAAATAACTGAAATATGCCAGTCAAAAGCCAGAAGTTGGCAGAGTGCACAAAATATATAACATAAAATATGCTATTTACAGCAGTTTGTCCTGGTCCTTTGGGTGTCAGTTCCAAGACCACCATGGATTCCTGTATTCACAGATAACATTGAACTCTATATTTGTTTTCTCCTACACACTTATTCCTATATTAAAGTTTAATTTAAAGACTAAAATAATAACCAATAATAAAATAGAACAATTACAACAACATGCTATAATAAAAATTAGGTGACTGTGTTCTCTTTTTTTCTTTCTCTCAAAATATCTTACTATACTAGAGATCTTAGCAGCCTCAGCATGATTTTTTTCCTTTCCTTATTAAGTTGAGAATTTTTCTTTTTTCAGTTAAAGGAGGCACTTTATACCTTCTCTTTGGCATCACTGATTCTGCACTTTGGGGTCATAATTAAGTAATATAAGGGTTACTTAATTATGCAATATCACAATAGTCTGATTACCAAGACAGCTACTAGCAGGCAGGTAGTGTATACACTATGGATACTCTGGACAATGGGATGATTCCTGTCCTGTATGGGATGGAAAAAGATGGCACAAATTTTTTTCATACTATTTATAAGAATGCACATTATAAAACTTATTAATTGTTCCTTTCCAAATTGTCCACTTAATATTTTCAGACTGTGGTTGGAAAAATGAAATCATGGCTGGGGGAACCTCATAATAAATTCTTTTGAGTTCAATGATATAGGTAGGTTGAAAGGAAATAATAGAAAAATGTTATAAAGAAAATATTAATATTTTTAAAAGCAAGAGTGGCTATATCATCTTTTAAATCTCTTTTAAAAATTGGTATATATTTTAATACCTAATAACTACATTTGTTTGGGGATACACACACACACACACACACACACACACATATATATTTCAATATTCTTTCTGCTCCTCCCTATTCTCCCTTATCTCCCTTTCCCCGATCCCCTTCTTCATCTCTAAAAAGTCTCCCTCCCCATCTCCTACTACCTCTCCTTTATTTTACTCTTATTTATATTTTGTGTTTCTCAAATAAGAGAAACCACATGATATTTAACCTTCTGTGTCTAATTTATTACAGTTAACATTCTAGTCTCAAGACCCATGTATTGTCCTACCAATGACTTGAATTAATCCTTATTTGTGCTTGGATCATAATTCATTATATATATATAATTCATTATATATATATATGCACCACATTTTCTTGATAATGTCTTTAGAAAAAAGAAAACTCAGTAAGACACTGTAAAAACATAATAATCTTCATGTGCATACACCAGGTGGCAGAGTCTAGAAATACACAAAAAGTAAAACCTATAGAGTAGGAAAGGGAAAAACAGACATATACAGTTTCATTTGAGGAAGTCAGCAACTACCACCCTCAGCAACTGGTGGAAAGATTAGACAGAAAGGCAGTGAGGATGTAGATGTGAACATGCAATCAACCAACAGGAATCAGTCCACATATACAGAACCACTCTAGGCAGGTACCTTATAAACAGGCAAGATCTATTCTGGTCCATGTGTGTGGAACCCCTGTATTGCAGCCCAATAATCATTAAAAAAATTAAATTAATAGTTAAAAGCTCCCAGAAAAAAGTATCTCCAGAGCCATATGGTTTTCCTGGAGAACTCTATCGAATATTTGAAGAAATAGAATCATGTTTACCCGTTCTCTTCCAAAAATTCATAAGTGGGAAACTCACAGATCATTTTAGGAGGTTAGCATTATTCTGATGTCAAGTTGGGATAGACATAGTAGAAGAATCATACAAACCAATATCTCTTAGGGATTTACCACAAACTCCTCATCCAAATGTCAGCAAAGGTGAATTAAACAACTGCATTAAAAAGAAAATGAAAATAAATTATATAACATGACAAATTATATAACAAATTATATAACATGACAAAGTGGGACGGATATGCAAGATTGGGGAAATACTGAATAATCAATCAATTGATTATTTTCTGATCCATAATAATTCCTAAGAGCATTTTAATGGAAATGCACCACAAAAGAAAAAAATCACATAGTTATACCAGTTGATGCAGAAAAAACATTTGACAAAATGTAGCACCCATCCATGCTAAAAAAACACTCAGCAGACAGGCCCGGAAGAGAATCACCTGAACTTGATAAACCAGAAAAAAATCTACAGCGAATTCATGCTTAATGATGAAAGATTTAACATTTTCTCCCAACGTGAGACCAATATAGCAAACTTTCCTCCCGAAATAGTACATTACTGCCCATCTTTATGCAATAGCTTCATATCAACATAATAGAAAGCCATCTGTACAAATATTCGTTATATAACTTAGAAGCGTTATTGCAAAGAAAAACTAAATTATTATTTTACAAAAATAATTTTTTTGCAAAATGAAAACTTTCACATGAATTACGTTCCATTAACAGTAAACCAAACTAAACAAACTTTCCCAAAACATTGTAGTTCTACATAATTTATTAATAAATGCTAATAAACTTCACTTTTCAAAAAACATTCAAGGATATTTTATCAAAAATTCAATAGATACATTAATATGGAAAACTACAAAAATCTTTTTTAAAAAGCCCTTAAATAAGTGAGAGACTGAGAAGAGAGAAATGCAAGTCCGAAGTTTACAAAAAAAGACTAACATTCAATCACATAAGTGTTAAATTAAATGAAAATGGTCTAAACAATCAGTGAAATTTACAGAAATTTTAAGATTTAAAGTGATCCAACTACGTGCTTTTAATAATAAATTTTCAAAAATAATAACTTCTTTTCATAATAAAAGTAAAAAGTTGAAAAAAAGATATCCCACTCCAACATGTATCAGGATCAAACTGGAGTGACCCTATTACATGTTTGAAAGTAGATTAGAACAGTGAAGGGGGAAAGGGAAAAAGAGATTTCACCATAGGGTGACAGTTCAACGTATTCAAAGATGTACTGCCTGAAGGAACATGTATGTGTCTCACCAATGAAACTGAAATGCATTCAATAAGACCTGTGCGACCAAAGGAGGAACGGACAAGGCCACAAATACAGTCAGGGACATTGAGGTCTCTCTCAGGAATCAGTAAAACAAGTCGACAGAGAGTTTGATTTGGATAATAGAAAAGCAACTCATGAAACGACGGACTCAATTAATTTTTTATGGAACATCCTAATGCACAAAAGTAGAATTCATATCCCTTGGAAATGTACCTGGAATTCACACCAAAGTCGTTCATGTAATTAACAAATCGTAGACAATGAAAGACAATTGAGACAATACCAAGTGTTTCTTTGACTATAATGCAGTTAAATATCAGTCGCAGAAGGATATCAAAAAATGATAGTGTCCAGAAATCAGACAGTACATTTCTTAATGCCACACAGGTCAAAGGGGAGAAAAATTAGAAAAACAACAAAATATGAAGGTTGCAGCTAATCTAGAGCTCAGAGGGAAATTTATAATGTTAGATGTTATTACCTGAAATCAATAATTTAAGCTTCTGCCTTAAAAATAAAGAAACTAGAGTTAAATAAGCCCCAAATAAGTAGAAAAATAATGAGAGCAAAAATTCAATGTAATTGAAAACAAAAATTCTTAGAGAAAAATCAACGGAGCCAAAAGTTGATTTTTAAAAAAGATGAATAAAACTGATGAAATTCTGGACAATGATACAAATAGCTGGATGTGGTGGCATACACCTGTAATCCCAGCACTCAGGAGGCTGAGGCAGGAGCATCACTGTGAGTTCAAGGCCAGCCTGAGGTACATAGCCAGATCCTGTCTCAAAATAACAAAAACAGAGCCAGGGTTTATCTCAGTGGCCCTGCACCTGCCTCTCAAGCACAAGGTCATAAATTTGATTCCCGGTATCAAAATAAACAAATGAATAAAATATTAAAAATAACAAAATAAAAAAGATATAAATAAAATAATGTTAACTTGGACTTCATGAAAATTAAAAATAGACCATACTATGAGACTGTTCCCAGAGTGTGTGCATTCTATACATCTTGCAAGCAGAAGTACATTCTATACATCAGCAAGCAGCTTTGGAATGTAGTCAACTGCTCCTTCTGGACAAATGGTGGATGTGATCACTATTTAAAGTAATAAAAAGGATGTCTCTCTCTGTGGCTGAGGATTAGTTTCCTTCCTGATCACTATAAAATATTCTGGTTTCCAGAGTTGAGTTCCTCAGAGGTAAAACTGCTGTGAGTACAATACCTCTGTAGATTTCAGGAGAAGTGGACAGGCATAAAGCTCATGCTACCTACCTGCTGACTCATGAGGACTAATAGGTTTTCCTCTAAGATCCATTAAATTATGACAAGCTAACACTTTAGCTTGTTAGTAGGAGTCATTCTCATATCTTCATGTTTTTTGACAATTATAATATCTAACTTGGAACTTATTCCCAGAATATCCACAATATATAAAGAAAACTCAAAATTCAACACTATGAAAAATGTCAAGAATTGGGGTAAAAATTGAGCAAAGAAAGCATGCAGATGGAAAGAAGCACATTAACAGAGGCTCATTGGTTTGCTACCGAGGATAGGAAAATTAAAATCCTGCAATGTGATGTCACCACTATGTGCTTATTAGAATAGCAAAAAATAAAAATAAAGGCAAAAAAAAGTCACCAATTTGACGCTCCCAAGTGCCATGGTCCTGGCCTTTCATGACCAGTCAAGACCACAAGAGGGCCGTGCCAGCTGAAACCAGGCCATACAGCCCTCATGATCAATGGGGGCTACTGAGGCTGTTTAGTGACCAGTTAGCACTTTTGCCAGAACATCTGTACTGCTGGCATTAAATGTCTAGGACAAAGGAAAAAGAAAGGTATTTAGCACAATGCAATTTAAAGCAAAAATGTTAATAATTAAAAAGTTTGGCTTCTTTGTAAAAAAATAATATTAAAAAAATTTAAAAAGTATCTTCCCCCTTACTTGTAAACCTGCAGAAGAGAGCATGCTCTTTTCTATGCCTACAGGCATCACTACCTTTCCAAATCCTTCAGCTTCCTATGTTTTCTCCTTTGCTTTCTGTGGCTCCCACCAGCTCACAGGCTTTCCTCTATGTGGAGTGTTCGTCGGTGCCTTTTCCTCTGGGATGTCTCCCTCTCTTAAATCCCCAGCAGATGATCCAGAGAGTGCTTGTGATGGGCCCACTCTTCTAACTAGAGACTTGTGGGCTGAGAGTCCTGCAGCAAAGGTTGTGCATGCTGGAATTCTCAGAATGAATACACCAGGGCAATTGAAATTTGCATCATGTGGTGGAGGGAGTACACTGTTTACTTAAACCATGGTAGGCAGCTGAGAGTAAGGCTTATCAGAACAATGCAAACCAAGATGGCTGCCACTGGTGAGGATCTGGTAATTTGGAAATGTTGCCCATGCCTGGTGAGGATACAAGGTAGTCCAGCCATTATGGAAAATGATGTAGCTGTCCTTGCCACATGACACAACAATATCCCTCCTAAATATTAAATAAATTGTCTTAAAAATGTCTTCATAAAAATCTGCATAGAACATCTATAGAACTATTGTTTCTAATTGTCCCAAAATGGAAACACCCCCAATTTCCTTAAATGGATCAACATATAATAATGAAACACAACACCTTTCCCTCTCCACAAAAAGGAGGCATTCTACAGCATCAATTAATCTCAGAGGTATTTTACTGAAGAACGGCAAATGATGATTACCAAGGGCTGGTGCAGGAATTGTTTAGAAGACATGCTGGCCGAACACAAACTTTCACTTAGATTGAAAGAATAAATTCGAGAGATCTGTTGTATTACCTGTTGACTATAGTTAAGGACAATGTATCATAGACTTGAAAATCAGTGAAATAGATTTTCAGCATTCTCATCACACAAATGATTAGGTGTATGATGGAATGCGTATGCTAATTAGCTCAATTTGGCCATTCCACAAATATACTTATCTAAAAGTATTATGTAGTACATCATAACTATATACACAGTTTTTAGTTGTTAATTAAAAAAGAAATTTTGAAATAAAAATTTAAAAGCATGTAGAATGAGAGAAACCAGAAGTGATGTACTGGACCATCACATATTTGTGACATTCTGGAAAAAGCAGAGCTCTAGGTCCTGTAGAGAATTCTATAGCCCCAGAATTCTGAGAATTCTGTCTAGGAAAGGGTGACAGAGGAGGGAAAGAGAGCAGGTTTACTTGGGGTGATAGGGCCAATCTGTATCTTGGTTACATCAAACTTTATAGCAGTGAAAAACTCATAGAATTATACACCAAAAAAGCTGAAGCTATGAAAGTTAATACAAAAAAATGCTTGAATTTATTTCTGCTCTGTTCCTTTCCTTGGGTGACTTTGGGAGGCAAAAGAGTTTTACAAAAAGGAAAATAATGTCACATGACTCACTGTGAATAACTTTCACACTGCAGTAATGTATGGTAAATAATACAAGCCCTGCAAACATCGTCATCAAAAATGAGGCTGTAACTCTCCTTAGAGGAACTGAAAATGATGTTTAAGGAAAAATCTGTGAATGAACACTAAATCATGCACTCCAGAAGGAAATGTACAGGCCGTGGCTAGACATGAGTCAAGACGGAGAGTTCAACAATGCATGGGGTGGCCAGAAATAAATAATAAAGCAGTTAGAGGTGAGAGTTGGGAGCCATCGCCCTTGCAGGTGGGAGATCTGCAGCAGGGACAGAGTCAGGAGCCTGCTTCTTTCTGCACAATCTTTACAAAACTATTTTACAATTATGTAGACCTTAATTAATAAACACAAAATCACTATCAAGGATTAAAAGAGCCATGTAGCTTGTGGCATATGATAAAATATATTAAATTTATTTAATGATCGAGACCATAAATGATGGTTATTTGGGGGAATGAGTTATGACATATATTTGTGTGCTTTTGGTATTTTATATAATTTAATTTTAAAATAATTTGGGTAAAATAATATAATTTTATAATGCAATGCATTTCTTTTATCACTAAGAAAAATGGTATCTCTTAAAGTTCATGGAATAAGAGAGGTAATTCTACATCTAGAAGTGGCCAAATGTATTGCTATCGTCATATTCCTCTTGTAAGGAGGGCTAACATGAGAGTCACTGATCTCTTCCAAGAAGTGTTGACTGGTTAGAAATGATCTTTCCAAATTGGGCAAGGTCTAGGTATTCATTTGCATATAGATAAGATGGTTTCAATATAATCAGCGTGTCTATTTGTATTTTAGTTTATAATTAAAATGTCTTTTGTGACTCAGCCAGATTCATTTTAGTGTTTAAGTATAAATCATGGAATTACATAATAAACTAGCACATTTAAAACCCTTGTGGAGTAAATTCTTAATTATTTCTCCTGTAAGAATAAATTCTATTTAGAATATTTTTTTCAAAATTATTTTATTTTCAGTATCAAATTGCCACCAATTCATCCTAGTTTTTGTAATGTCACACTCTGAAAAAGTGAAACTGTATAATTTTTGGAAATATTCTGTGTATTAAAAAGTCAAAACCTAACAATGCATGGACCATAACTTAGATAAGCAAAATTTCCATTTGGAAAACTGCCTGTTTCTCATTTGTTCATGACACACTCTGGGTCAACTTAGAGATTTCAGGAGACATACCTTTTATAACCATAATTATACAGAACATTTATTTTGTACTTAGTGTCCACAGACCACAAATTTGGGATTCCCTTAAGTTTTCTGCTTCAACTTTGAAAGCACTTGGAAAGCCCACAATAAAGAATTTTAATGCACCAGGCATATCCTAACAGTTTTAGAGGAAACATATTTTCCACACTGAAATGTCTCAGAATCTCTGAATAGCATCAGTATCTGAGGACAGAGGTGGCTGCTGTGTAGGGTGTCTACCCTGGCTGGCACAGAACTGGAACATCTACTTGGAGACTAAGCCTGCCCAAACCACGGGATGCTGCTTTTCTGGAGACCAGCTCCTCTGATACGAGGACTTTGACCTTGGGAAGGAAGGAGAGGGGGAAAAATGCAAAATTAACCAGGAACCTGCTGACTACAGAGAACGAACTAATCCCTAGAAAAACCACCAGAATCCACAATTGCTGTCCCTTGAAGGAAGAGAACTGACTATAGATTGGAAAAGAAACACAAACAAACAAGCAAGCAAACAAGCAAAAAACCAACTCATTGATTTGTTTACTTTTTCCTATTTACCAAATTTACCAAAGTGATCTTTTGAGGAGAAGAATGGATGGGGCTTTAATTTCTTTAACATATCTTGAAGTTTACCAGCATTTGCTCACTGAAAATTTATCAAGTTACAAAGTTATAAAAAGTCCCTAAAAGCTGGATGTTCTTTCTTTATATCAGTAGATGTCTGGAGTACATAATAATTACATTTACCATGGGGGAGGTGTTCTACTTTAAGTGTTAGTGAAAAGGACACTGAGTTGTGTGCAAGGAAGCACTGTGTGTGCTGGAGGGGAGAGTGACGTTCTGGGCCTTAGGAGGACACACGCAATTCCCCACTTTCCCGTGTGAGAGGGGCCAGGGAGCCAGAAGACCTCTTGTGCTCTGTTATTGCAGAGAAATTGGCCTAATGTGGATGCAGGCGTGGACAACTCAAGGGCAGGCAGACAGGGAAAACGCACCACATGAATGGAATAGTTGAGGCCCCTGTCCTCTACCCATTGCTAGAAAATGGGCACAGGCTGTCTGTGTGCAGCTACTCCCACGGGTGGCACAATGATTCTCCATATCCCCAGCAGCCGGAAAGTGTGGAAGCAAGGTTTCCCACTGAGGGCAGGTGAGTGCCTAGCACAGTCCATGGTTGATCCAGATGAAAAGCGCTGTGGGGAAGAGAGGGGACTGCACTCATTAGGACACTGCGGAGCACCGTCATGGCAGCTATCCCCCTTGGACACTGCTCATTATTTCTGCTTTTGCAAATGAAACAAAGCTTAATAGTGATTAAAAAATAGACCCAAGGTTGCCAAGCTAGTCATTTGGGGCATGTGGATTCATACCCACATCTGTGTTTTTAGAGGATCTTCTATGACTTGTCGCATAGGAATAGAGAGGTTGGGGGCTCCCCCCTTTCATGGTGGGGCGGCAGGAATCAAGGCAGTTGAGTTGTCCTAAGTCCGGAACAGAAATGCAGGCTTCCTTTCATGGCCCTGACAGTCTTGGAACATCATTTCTTGGGGCTGTAGGCTGAGCAACAATGTGGGGCACACTTCTCCAAAGGTGCATTCTGGTGTCACCTGCGCAGAACCTATGGAACTGCAGGCACTTAGGGAATCCCTGTCAGTCCTCTTCCCCAACATCAGGCCTGTTTTTCCAGACAGTGGCTCCTGCATTCTGATGAGTCAATAAGAGAGCTGAGAAACTTCATTACTGCCATTCACACCAGCCTGATGGAGCCCTGACAGGTTGACTACTATGAATGGTCACCCACATTGTCTACTCCAGAGGCACAGGATCATCTACCAGAATACACAGAGCCCTGACATAGCCGGGTTTTTTGTTCCATGAAGTTATAGAATTTCTCCATGTCTCAGGGACCACAGGAGACCAAGGCTGGTTGAGCACTGCTGGGTGAGAAGGAACCCAGGTACTAGTCTGTTTCACCCCAGTCCTTCTACTCTTGACTCCTTGTACATTCAAGTTCTTTGTAGCATTTGGCTTGAAGAAAGGGCTTGCTGAATGCTATGGTCTGAATGTATCTCGTCGAAATTCATACATTGAAACTTAACTCCAGTGTGACAACAGTAAAATATAGCACCCATAGGAGTTGATTTAGTAATGGCAGCTGGAACCAGCAACCTTATAAAAGAGTCCAAGGGCAGTGCCAGGCCCTGGCACCCCTTCTGCCATGTGAGGATACAGGGAGTGGCATCAGCTAGGAAGCAGAGAGCAAAGTCACCAGACAGTAAACCTGCTGGCATCTGGATCTTGGATTCCCCAGCCTCCAGAACTGTAGAAATGAATTTCTATCATGCTTAGTATGAAATATTTTATTATAGCAGCCCCAGTGGGTTAAGATGTCCTGCTGTCCTCCACATTAGTGCACAGCTAAATCTGAGGGAAAAAGCAGGGGTGAGAAGGAGCGGAAGGGAAGACACGGGTAAGTCTCCTTCTCAGAGTCTGATGTGGGCCCTGCCCAGTGCCTCTTCCTACCTTGCTCACTTCCAGGACTTTTTCTTCCAGGATTTGATTCCCTTTCCCTCTCACTTCTTTTATTTCTGCAAAATCTACAAGTATCTTCATCATAGCCTAACTTGACTGGGAACAGTGATACAGACCATTCCCATTCAGTACAGCGTCCCCTCTGCAGCTAGTTGTATAGCTACAGCCTGAGGGTCTGCAGTTCTGTGGACCTGAGCTTCTTTAGAACATGAGAACACCACACATGCACAATTCAACTAGGAGGTCCAAAGGAATGAAAAAATACAATAAAATAGCCTCAAAATATGTGGTGGGGGGAACATGTGAATAGAAGATGAGAATAGACCAGGACAGCATGCAGCTGAGTGGGACATACATCCCCCTTTTCTAAAAGCCCCAGACCTTGTTGTCTGGCAAATGCAATGGTGCCAGATCTGACAGGGTGAACACGGTGTGTCTGGAGCCTCTAGGAGTTGGATCAGAGAGTTGCAGTACAGATCTTAAGGTTTCTTCACGTTGACAACTATCTTTCCTTCTAAAAGAACCACTTGACCTGCTTCTCAATATGGGAAGCCTTAGAAGCCCTGAGTTGTCCTCACAATTTCGACATCATCAGACTCATTGGCTCAAAAGGCATCACAGTAACATCAAAGCCATTGAAGCAGCACAGGTGGGCTGGGCTGAATAAGAGACCAGGAGTCTTGGGAAGAGGCGAGGATGTAGATCCTAGTGCTCTGTGTTGGCGTCAGTCAGCACAGCCTGCACAGTGAAACCATCCAGCCTGGGGAGTAGCATGGATGGGACTTTGCTTTCAGCAGTTTCTACACTTGCATAAGCACAGTCGGTGGAGATGTCAGCTGCAGAACAAATTAGTGCATAGCACAGGCTTCCTTTCAGAGGGTTGGTCTGTCTGCTGAAGCAGGTTTGTCTACCAGGGGGATGGTAGATGCTGGTGCTACTGATTCTATCCCAGTGCTAAATGAGACTTGATGGTCATTGGATTGCAGGTTGAAGACATGATGCCCCCCCATCATGGGTGGAAAACTGACTCATCCTCAGTGGGATTGGAAGCTGCTCCTTCTGAGGACAAATGTGCCTCTCTTTTCTGCAGTACCAAGGCAGCAACACCATCCCCGGATACAGCATTCCTTCCCATAGCATGGCCCTAAGCGTGGCCCCTAGCATGGTAGCATGCCAGGCCAATGGACTGCTTCATGCTGAAGGGTCTGTGACATGACTGCAGGGTTCCAGGAGAACTGCACACAGCAGCTCCCAAAAGCAGCCGGTCTTGCAGGATGGTCTGATGGCTGGCGAGCACTCAGAGAAGGAATGAATGCAGGACAACACTGAACATAGCTGGGAAGCTGTTCTCCAAGATGTGAGTCACACTGGACAAAGGGAATGGTAGGCAGTGCATCTGACAGTGAAGAGTGGATAGTGGTCTGGAATTGGAGGCACAGTGGAACCATCTGTCCCAGCAACTGGATCCCAACCTTCGGCTCTGTGGGATTTGACATCCTGGCAGAAGGTGAAGACAATTTTACCAGGGGAAAAATAAAAGAGTTTTCTTTGGTCCTTGTGCTGGAATGTTGGCCAGCTGGCTGCTCCCTATGATGTATACCTGGGGTCCACAGTATGGAAGTGATTTCAGGGGGTCTGCCACCCAGGAAAATCAAAGCTGATTCTCATAGGGATTTGTCTGCTGCTGCCTAAGAGGAGTGGACAAGTGACTATGTGTATGGGCATAAATGGAACCACAGGACTCCCTCCATATCCCTCAGAGAATGATCCCTCACAGGTGGATTCTCCCTAAGGAAAGCAAAATCTGTGGATGCTCAAGCTTCCTATATAGAATGGCATAGTATTTACATATAACCAATACACATCTCCAATTCACTTTAAATAATCTTTAGATTACTTAATGCAACATAAATGCTATGCAAATAGTTGTTCTACTAGGTTATTTAAGGAATAATAATAAGAAAAATAGCTTGTGTATGTTCAGTGAAGAAGCAATTTTATAAAAGATTAGTCGAATGCACAGATATGGAGCCCTGAGATACAAAGGGCCAAGTGTGTATAGGAATATATATGTCTGTGTAGATAAGGAACATGCTATGTGCATCTCCATTTCTGCTGATAATTGTACATGGCAGTTGTTTTACGAACCATGGGATTATGGGTACTGACAAGTTAAAACTCCACAGAACAGACTGCAGGTTGGGGACATGAATGCTCTGGGATTGTGGCTGGAGTCCAAAGTCAGAATTCCTTCACCTTCCAAAACCCTAGGTTATGCCTATCTACATTGTAGACGGCAATATGTTTACTCAAATACATTCCCAGCAGCATCTAGACTGGTGTTTGATCAAACATCTGGGCCCTGTGGCCAAGTGGACACATGAGACTTAGCACTACACACTCGCCACTTGCCCTCACCTGGGCAAGACCATGGCCTACCCTGGCTACCTCCATCTTCCTTTTTCTCACCATCTGTTCCCACTCTGAACTCAGCAGGGTCCTAATGGGCACTAATGTTCATACCCACACCCTCTGAAATGCCTCTAGTCTCCTTCGCTCATTTTCAGCCCTGCAGTCTGCACATGTACCGTGTCTTGGTTCAATGCTGGCCTCCTCTGGGTATGCATGCTTGAACATTCCTGGAGCTACTCATTCTTTGGCCTTTGTGTCCACACCTCTTCTTAGAGGCTCCCTGTGCTGTGCTCACCCATTCTCCCCACCTTGAGCAAATATCTGTACATGAGGTAGGTGTGTGTGTGCATGCCATGCATGTGCATGGAGACTCACTTAGCCACTTTGATGTGTTTTCAGGATTCTGAGTGATCCAATGCCCTGCAGGAGGTCTTCCTCAGTCCTTTCTGAATGCAGACTCCCTGTCAGGATGCATAAAAATTCCACTTGACTTTTCACTATTTGCTTCTGCATGAGCTTGAGAAGGCCAGTGTAGTCTCAGTAAGAGAATCATGCCTGGATCATGAGATTTCCATAAATATATGCTGAATAATGTGAGAATGAATCATACAGAAAGTCTAAAAATTCCAGTGTTCATGCATAAGCACAATTCATAGATGCTTCTCATTAAGTCCTTATCAATGTAAATGAATCCAAAGATAATGCCGGTAGAACAAATGAGGTGACTTTCAGATCAATGGATTTGGAAGCATGTAATAGCCCTGGTCCTCTTTGACTAAAATACATCTGGTATTATATTAGTACCACAAGTTGAGTGGCCAGAAATTCTAGTTTATTTTCTCACAGTTCTGGAGGCCAGAGATGTAACATCAAGAGGTGGACAGGACCACATTCCCTTGAAGATGCTAGGGAAGGGTGTTCTCTAGCAGTTGGTTGCTCACTGTAGATGCTTCCTTCCTGTATTAGCCTCTCTCTTTACATGGCCTCTCCCTTAATCTCCCCTGAGTATATGCCCAAACTTTTTCTGTCCTTTCTCTTATAGGAACACCTGTCCAGAGTCCCATTTTAATGTGATCATATCTGCAAAACCTGAATTCTCAGTGAAACACACTCACCTGTACCAGGACATAGGAGATCAACAGACTGGGGAGAGGGGAGGGGGAAAATTCAACCCCAAACAAACTCTCTATAAAAAACCCTTTCCTGGCCCCAAATGATGGTTGTCATTTCATTTCTGAAAGAAAGGGGTCCAGTGTTGCATGGAACTCTCTTTATGATGCTTTAATTCTTCTTTAAAGCCCAAAACAGACATTGAGAACTATTATTTAGAAGGCCCCTCAGGAAGCAGGCAGCAGCCATCGGTGCAAGGCACCTCTGCTGGGGCCACTGATGTCCTCCTGCCACTGTTACCATCTCCTCCTGCTTCTCTGTTAAGCCCAACCCTGCATTATTTTATCAATATTTGTGGTTCCATATTTCTCACTATTAAAAAGGTTAACATCTTTTATTGTCGTTCAAGTTCGTGTGGCAGCAGATAATATACTTAATGGTGGCAAAGCACCACACAAATTTCCTGCAACATTAGCTGCATTTAAAAGTATAATCTTATGCAGCTTTTTCTTGCCCAACAACATTTCAGAATAATGGGGAAACACGTCTATTTACAATGGAGAAAATAACACTCGGTATTTAACACTCCTCAAGATGCTTATAATTACTTTAGGTGCAAACCTGGAATGCCAGGCGGGGCCTGAAACAGCCTCTGGAAGCAGGGGAGCATTTGAACGGGGGGCCATAACCAAGTTGCAGATTTTCAAAAGCTGAGGTTTGTCTAATAAGTGGATGCAGAGTGCACAAATGTTTTTAAATGTAATTACTATATGCAGAATGAAAAGGCTTAACACTTCTAACTAGCACGTAATGAGCAGGGCCATCAATAGGCTTCCTTATAAGGCTTCTCTCTGTGCAGCCGAGCAGGACTGACTGCTGGGCTTGGTGTTTTGTGTCTGGGGCTTTCAGTCTATCTCAAACGAAAATATATAATTCCAGGCCACTCTTCCAATACATCACAGTCATTTTCAGCACTTTAGTTGTTTTTCTCTCCATTTTTCTTACAAAATAAAGTGTCATTACAGCAGGTTTAAAGTGCATGTTAGTGCCTGCAATCTACCCATGCTTTTCTTTAATATTTCATCATTAAATAGCAAAATAACCTGATATGATCCTAATTTAGTGCCAATTACACTGCATTGATCAAAGTGACCTTTTCATACTGGAGCACAAAAATCAATCCTGCTGTACAACAAATGTCAGGGGAGGAGAGCAACATATAATCTGTGACAATCAAAACATTACTTACAAATGAAATCACCAATGACCCGCACGCCAAGGCAATTTCTGCATGATGGGCGCTGTTTGTGTTTGCCACTCTTGTCGGAGGATTTCTTGTTGTTGTTCCCCACCATCTGCCCCAGTGCTTTGGTGATATTTCTCTGTTCCAGAGGCAGCAGATGTAAGTGGTAGAGTCCTAGAAGCTGGAGAACCACACAAAGCTTTCCAGGGTCCTAACATGATCATAAAACACAAAGAAAGGTCCCCTTCCCAACTCCTGGAGAATTTCACAGAGCCCAGCATTGGCTAGTCCTCCAGGGCAAAGTGTTTTCAGAAGAATAGGTGTTTGGGGAAGCAGAATCATTCAATAATTTTCATGGTGAAAACTACTGATCCTCCTGGAACTCAGATAACCTAAACTAAGTTTGGTCAAAAGGAATCCATTTGCATAAGATTTCAGCAGATGTAACTGAATTGTCTTTGCTTCTGAAGGAAGATATACACCTGGCTCCAGGAGGTACAAGACTTTCAGAAAGTGCATGATGACACCCCACAATGCTTACCTAGTGATGGTGGTGTTGGAAACCATATAGAATAGAGAGACTGGTCAGTAGAGGCTGCATGACCACACTCTGATTGTATAACACCTCTACTTGTGTAACAGTGAGCAAGTCTGTTAATTTTAGTGATTCGTATTTCCTCCTTAGTTAAGTGTAGAAAGAAAGAGCATCTTTCTCTTTAGTACTTCCCCAGGAGTTAAAGTGTTAACTATCATAAGAGCAAAAATGCTAACAGTTACCATAGCAAACAAATCAGGGCTGCTATTTATTGGATCTTTGCATTAGAAAATGAGTAAATTTTAAATTTATATTTATCTAAAACAAAGTCATCTTATATTCACCCTTATGGACTAAAAATGTTGAGCTAAATTTGGTGTACTAACCGATACAAAATATTTAGCTACCAGTTTTATGATTTTCAAATCTTGTTTTACAAATGCATCATAAGCGTATTGCAAAGTAGATAGTCAAGTCTCCTTCAGTTGTCCAGAAATCATAAAAACACCTGGCCTACATGTAGTTTTCTATGAGGAGATGCTTTCCTAATGTATGAATCAGACCTGTAAACACATTTAAAGCAAGGTGACCAGTGCCACTCCCTCTTCTGGTTGCGGCCAGAGCTTGTCCCTGAATAAGGATCCTGTCAATTGAATGCAGCTGCAGCAAGAGGAACAAGTAGAATGAGGGTATCATTGGCTTGAGATGACTTGCATAAATATGAAGGTTTACAATTGTCAAGCAAGCACCCCTGCTCCCATCCCTGAGCCATAACCACACAAACCCAATCCAGCCATTTACATTCTGCTACTGTAAGCCTAGAAACTCTGCAAGATCACATGATCTGAGGAATATATGTCATCAGCATTACCCAGCCTCACTAAACCAAAAACCCCACTCCCTTAGGGGGCTTTTCCAACTTCCTGGCTGTTAGCAGAGTGCCCCTGCCCACCAAGGGAGTTCTTTTTACCTGGTATGCCGAGGAAGTGGATTCTGCTCAAAGACCCACTGGCTGGAGCCTCCCCAGGGCTATGTGAGCCATGGGTAAGAACTAAGTAATATTTGAGTACTGGTTAGGAACCAAATCCAATCCATTTCACGCTGATGCAGAATTAGTTTCCAGTTTAATATAAAAGAGCTGTGTGGGCAGATTGTTGAGGTGACTCCCTTATTTTTTTTTAACATTTTCCAATGCAATTTGCAGCTTAACAGCCGCACTATAAATGACATGATTAAGTTTTATATATTTCTGTATATTTGATGTATTTACCCAAATGCAGCTGTCGTTGCTTATACTGTTTCAGATGTTTAGAACGAAATCAATTGTTCGGAGTAATCACACTTTCCAAGAGGAAGCTTTCTTTCTCTGTTTTCTTTTCTTTCCTTTTAAGAAAAAGTAAATGCTCTAATACAAGCATGAAACACCCCTAAACGAGGAGATTTTATATGGGAGCTTCAACAAAACAAATTTTTACTTTCTTAGAAAATGTAAGTATCAAAGAAGTAATCACCATGTAAGTGAAAGGTAAAACATTGAATTGTCCAAAAGATTTGTGTACAAAACTAACCATTTGGATATTGGTTTCTGATCTTGTCATGTGACTGTCTGAATTTCTTACTTTTATCCAGATATTTTCAGTCTATGTAACTTTATTAGTAATCTTTGTAAGATAGGTTATATTTAATATGGCTAATATTATACATTGTATTCATAGATGCTCCTAATTGAACAATCATGCTTACATTTTCAGAATGAGCTGAGAGTAGACATAGTGAATTATGTGGTTAAGAAAAGCTACACGGTAGAAATGCTGCACATACAAAAAGACAGTTCTTACATTTTTTAGGAAGCAATAATGCAGAAGTTATTTTAGAAGAGATGAGCTAGGATTAAGGGAAAAGAAAATAATTGAGAAAAAAGCAATAATTGACCTTAAAAGTAGATTGAAATCTTTGCAGATCTGAGAAATTCATTATAGTTTCTATTTTTAAAATTCCAGATTTCTCTACACATAATTTAAAAGTATCTTAATATATACTCTTGAAGTAGAAATAGCAAATAAACATATGAAAAAGTGTTCAACATCACTGGTCATTCATGAGATCCAAATGAAAACAATGCTGAGATTCTACTTCACTCCAGAAAGAATGGCTGCTATCATGAAATCAACCAATAACAAATGCTGGCGGGGCTGTGGGGAAAGAGGAACCCTGCTCCACTGCTGGTGGGAGTGTAGACTGGTGCAACCACTGTGGAAATCAGTATGGAGATACCTTAAACAACTAGGATTGGAAGTGCCATTTGACCCAGCTATTCCCCTGTTGGGTATCTTCCCCAAAGAATTAAAAGAACCATACCCCAGTGATATATGTGTACCCATGTTCATAGCAGCACAGTTTGTGATCGCTAAAACTTGGAAGCAGCCCATTTGTCCATCAACTGGAGACTGGATAAAGAAGATGTAGGGTTTTTTAAATAAATTGGAGTACTACTCAGCCATAAAGAATGAGAAACTAGAGACATTTATAGCTAAATGGATGCACATTGAGGCAATACTCTTAAGTGAAATAAATAGGACACACATGTGTAAATACCGAATAGTTTCTCTAGTGTGAGAAATTGAAAGTGTAAATAAGGACTAAAAGGTATAATAGATAATTTGAAATAGGAAGAAATGGAGCAAAGGGGAAGGGGAAGTGGGAGGGGTAGGGGAAAGGAAAGAAGGGAATGGAATTAATATGAGAAAATTTAAAAAAGGAAACAAAGTCTTTGTAAATAGGGAGGGATGGAGGGGTTGAAGGGAGGGCAGGGGAAGGGGTAAAAATAAGAACCAAGAGAGATTATGTAAAGGTGCAAATTTCCAATGATGAATGTCATTATATTGTATACCTAAAATGTACCAATGACATAATATTTTTTTAAAAAGAAATGAAATGCTACCTGGTATGATTTAATGATTGTTTTAACTCAGGCTTTTATATTTCATTTTTTAAAAGAATATCAGTTTAGTTGTTTTTACCAAACTATTCAGGAAGGTACTTGTATCTTTTTAATATTATTTGTCATCTCATAGATGCTTAAATAAGTTATTTTAGGATCCTCAGATATCTTACATATATCACTTGATTGTTTTTCCAACTTCTGTTTTTCTGTCAAGTCAGCTGACTGTTTTCTTGTTTTAAGTGCATTTATTTTATGACAATGAACAAACTGACTGGGAAACCTTTTCTTAGATTAAACTCTTTCTTATGTATTTGTTCATTTAGGTGACCAAGCAACCTTCCTAAATTTAATTGCCATACATTGTATCAAACTAATCATTGTACAAGTAATAAATCATGCCCTATTAAAGGAAAAAAATTTTCTGGACCTTAAGATTGGAAAATTATTAACTTAATTCTTTACAAATTACACAGAAGATAATATCTGATAATCTATTAAGCACAACTTAATCAAAGTCTTCCATCATAATGCAAAATGTACTGATAAGAATTCAAGCTTTGTTGATTTAGAGAGTATAATGTAATAGCCTTCATGAATTTCAAATTGCTTAAAATGAATATCTTGCTAATGTAAAAAGCCAATAAATTAGATCATTCATACTCACTTTTAATTATATCAATATTATGATAAAATTATGGTATGAGACATATGAAAACATAACTATTAGGTTAACAATAGTAATTGACTAAGAGTGATTGCGGACACCCTCTGATTTCTGGAAAGGGGTTTTGCAGGCAGTGGCTCAAGTCTTGGTGTTTACTTTAGACTACCTTTGAAATGAACTGACCATAGGAGCAGACATATTTGTATGACCCCATGCCCCATCTGGTCTTAAATATGAGTACATTGAATAATGTGCTATAGAATTCAATTATTTTAGCAATGTTTCATAATACTGACTTTGACCCTGATTTGGATCAAATTAGATTGACCCCCAATTTTTTAAATGATACATTATAATATTTCACTTTATTTCTATTTAAAGGAGTCTTTTTTCTATATTACTTGATTTTGAAGTGTAAAACATTATCTTTGCATCTGTAGCATTTATTTCTCATAATATTATCCAGAGTAATTTATGTGGATTATGCTTAAATTTCTTTTACCTTTCTTCTGAATGCTAAATATGCATGCTTATATACTGCATTGTGTGTGACTTTTCTTGTACAATGAATATCTATATGACATTGCACAATTTATATACAGAATAATGATATTCAAATTATTTACATTTACCTCCATAGTTTAACTATTGTTTTAAGGAAGAAATATTCAATTTTATTGCACAAATATGCAAAATACATATGTAGGAAGGTGTGTTTGTGCATACATATGTACACATGATTACTTTACTGTGCCTGGTAGTCTATGTCCTTCCCCTTCATTATAAATTAAACTTTCTTTATTTACATAAACACAAATATTTTTTCCAGTTACCATAACTCATTGATCGTGATTTTATAAACACAATTTTCATTTGAATAAGAAACTACTATGATACTAAATTTTCTTACTAAAAGACATAACTTTCAAGAATTTTATATCCTGGGGCACTCTAGTTAGGCAATTTTGTTTCCAACAAGAGACACGAAATTTTAGTTCCTTAGCTAATGTGATAAATGTTAATCATATGAAGTGAGGTAATGTGCTCCCTGAACAAGAAAGAATGGTGTCTAAATAGTCCTCCTTTTCATTTTTAAAAAGGCCTTCCAATCTGAAGAGTCAAAGCTATTCCAGTAGTTCTGTTTAAGAAAATAGGTCTAAACTGATGAAACTAATCATTTTATACTAAACGCTCTTTTTAAAGACAATTGCTGATTGCATGCCCCTTTTGTAGCTGTAGCTGAGCCTGAGATTGTGCAAAACAATCATCTCGCCAGTTGTCACAACTATTTGCTCGTTCTTTAATTAAACATAATATAGGAAAACAGTATAATTCACATCTAATTAGAAATCAACTTCTTTAGACTGTGAACTCTTTCCAAAACTGGTATCAAGGATCATTGTCTAATCATTACAATGTCTATCAGGGTTATTTGGGTTCTTTGCCCACTTTGATTTCATATCTGAAATTACTGCACCTCTTGATATTTTTTAAACAAATTCTTGTGAGTTACAAAGAAGTAATGATGATAATATTCATGGAAATTGTTGCATCCAGGT
This sequence comes from Heterocephalus glaber, assembly GCF_000247695.1. The sequence goes on from NW_004624806.1 coordinate 2,322,166, forward strand.
TAATTTCATTAGAATGACTCTGATCAGGAATGGGAGTTTCTTTCCTATCAGAATTAAAACAAGTTTTTCTACTCTACAGAACAAATAATGAACACACAAATATATGGAAATCACAATGACTTAGTGTGTTTTAACTTAATCAATCCATCAAGAAAGCTGTAAGATAATTAGCAAAGATATTTATTTTTCAAGTAATTTTACCCAGTTGGTCTTTTACAGCCTAACCACTTGAAAATGTTTTAGAAGGATGCACCCTTGTTTATTTTGGTCTTTGGAGGTGAGCATTTGCCACCTTCAATATGCAGAAAATAAAAATTAAAATAAAGTAGATTATTTGGTGCCAAATAGGAAGCAAGAAAGTACCAAGGATTCATTTATTCCTCAGGGACTCACTGGTCACCTCATAAATGCAGGTCCTGGGACTGAATCCAGTGGTCACATTCCCGGGGAGCTTCCAGTTCAGCAGGACATGCACATGGCTAGGCCCCTCTCCTTGGGGCTGCAGCAGGCACAGACCACTGGGGCACAAATAGAGGTTTTTAACCCAGAGAATGAAAGGGCAAGACTCAAGGGCAGGCTTTTTTGAGGAACTGAATGTATCAGTAGTTTGTAGGACAGACAGGAGTCTGGGAAAGCATTTGGTGGGAGGTGGACTGGAAGGCAAGCCCTTTGGCGAGGGAGAGGAAAGCCTTGTCTCCAAGGCCCTGCTTGGAAAGTGTGCTTTGTTGGTAACTGGCATTTAATATTGGGTTTTGTCCCTGTCATCCTGCTATTCACTCTGTCACCACTGGATATCTGGCAAATGTGGGGAAGAACGCATTAAGCAGAGCAAAAATACAGATTATGAAATAGGCCTAGAAAGCAAATGAAGTTAGGAATGTTTGTTTGGGGTTTGGATTCTGGAGCCAAAGGCAATTCAGTTTAGATGGGAGAGCATTCTTCTCACCCCAAATCCCTAAGCACAGTAGCGACACTGATGAAGTCTCAGAAAACTGAAATTTGTAGCTGCCTGTCAGCAACAAGCAGGAAGAACACAGCCTTCATGACTTGCAGTGACCTGCTTGCTGCACCCCTTCCTCCCAGACTCTTCTCCTAATGCACCTTTGGCTCAAACACGTGATACCAGTTGCTACTCATCTAAACTCTTCATCCTGAGCATTGAGTTCTAAAGAAGAAAGAAGTGGTATAAACCCAACCATTTAGTTAATTATGCTGCCTATATGCATGGGCCAACCTCATCTACATTGTTTTTCACAGTCCAATCCTGAGTCCTGAGGGGTGGTCCAGGACAAAGGAAAATGGCCCCATGGCTACATCTCACCAGCGAGGAGATGTAAAGAGAAGCAGTGTTCCCACTGTGTCTGAGTGGTGGGAAAGAGAGAGCTGAGGCCAGGATGGGAATCATGTAGCTTCTAGGCTTGGAGGCCTCTGGCAGGGAGACACAGGAGTCCGGGTGTGTGCGTGCTCCTGAATGTCCACAGCAGCTCCGTGGCAGAGCGGAGAGAGGGTGGGTGGTGGTGATGGTGGGTGCAGATCTTTGCAATGCTTTCCGAGGTCTCTGTCCACACAGGCCTAGTGACAGATAGCAGCACTTGTTCCCTGTTGTGAAACTGGTCCCCTGAATGCAGGGAGCCACTTAGAGGCCCATTCAAAAACCAACCCAAGTGTCAATATGTTTTGGAAGAAAGCAATTAGAAATACGAATGTTAAGTTATCTTCATCTTGGGCTACAGAGCTAGACAAAGCAACTCTTCAGTGTCTGAGTTCTGTGAGGCCAAGGTACATGGTGGAAGTTCCCAACTTTTAGAACTCTGTTTTGGTGACTTAGATACAGATAGTGGAACTAATTCCCACTTGAATGGGTGATTGTTTATTCTGCTTAGAATGAATCAGAGTTAATTGTTTTGAATGGCCTTTCTTGGTGGCTCTGTATGCTTGGGCCATCTGGTACTGATGTCCCCAGTTTCCACTTGTGGCTTTTGATACATGCTCGGTTCACACAGTTAGGCTTCTGGTGGAGCACTGAGGAGGAAAATGCACTCGTGTCTAAGTGCCCTAGTCATAGATGAGGGGATGCCGATGGCTTTCTTTTCTAAATCAAAAACTAACAAAGTCCCCACCATCAGCCATATGTCTCCGTGAAGGAGAACAACAACAACAAAAAGTTTTTCTTGACTTTTGTCAAAGGAATTCTGTAACAGAAGCTAAAGTGATTCATGCTAGGAACACAAGAGGTCCAGGATTTAAGCAAGGCAATAAGATGAATTATAGGAGGAGAAATCACAGATGTGGGTGACGTTTATGAAGTATTTCTGCAGTTTTTTTGTAAAATAGTTTCACTGTAGCAGCCTTTCTTTCTGAAATGAAGACACATAATTTTAAAATATAAACTCACTGGAAATGTGCATATGTTGAAAGCAACTTCCTGTGGATTTTGTCCTCTGAAATCATGATCCTGTTTACGCCTGTGGGTACCTGTCTTTGCAAACAGGGATGCCTGGTGTGGAGGAGCAAAGTGTGCTGGGTTCAGAAGTGCTGTTAGGGCTTCAGAAAGAACTGCAGCTCTGCATGTCAGGCCTAGCAGCTGTGTTACAGCAGGAGGAAACATTGCAAACACAACTTCAAAAGGCCACAGAACAGGGAGATTTGCATTTCTCACTCCACCTGACAGAGAAAGAAGAAAAAACTGAAACAGGTACTCTGAAGATTTCTGATACTCTAAACACCAGATAAGGTCTGGTGTTTGGGGAGAGATAAGCAGAGGCAGTGGGCTCAGTCCCTTCACTAGGGTCTCTCAAGAGGAGGAGGATTTGCGGGAAGAGTTGCCCATTCCAAAGAGCTCTGGGAAGCAGACAGCCTGCAATGGACCCAGGGCAGAGGAAAAGGTCTATGTCTGGAAAGAGCAAATGGTCATGGTCATTTAGCTCTTACTTTCTGGAGTGCTTCAATTTCCACATCTGAACTAATTTAACCTTCATTCTGAGAACCTAAAGGACAGTATGGTGGTTCTTTAGTCCCCTTCTGCAGAGGAGCCATGGATACTTACGGGGATCCACAACCATGAGGCCACTAGCAGTCGCTGTGGGAGATTGGAGACTGGCTCTTTGGGATTGGAAAGGACCTCCTCACACTGCCCGCACCTTGCTGGCATTTCCATTCACACTTTTCAGCCTCCTCACTCAGGGAAGGGCACACAGATTCCGTTCCAGGGCTGCTGAAAATGCTCTTGTCTCTTTAACAGCTCCCACCTCCAAGCTCTCCTCTCTCCAGCCTGCCTCCTGTTTTCCATCATCCACACACCCACCTCAATGGCCTGTGCTCTGGCTCTGTTGCTCCATCCTTGACTGCTACACTTATAAGCCCCCTCCACAGGATCTTCAGGCCACTCCCTAGTGTAAGAGGAGGTTCTCAGTGTGTTTAACTTATGCTTCCCTGTTGAGACCACTCCTCTCTTCCTGTGCCTTAGTCAGTGCAGGCTGCTATCACAAAACACCACAACCTCAGCAGTTTATAAACACAGAGCTTCATTTCCTGTGGTTCTAGGGGTCTGAGATGAGGTGCAGCTGGGTCATATTTTGGGGAGGCCACTTCCTGGTACAAAGACACCACCTTCCTGCAGGGTCCCCTCATGACCTTTCTTCTGTGTAGGTTCTGGGAGCAGCTCTCTGCTATCTCTTTTTAGCAGGGCACTAATCCCATCATAGGCCCCACACTGTAGTCCCTCCTCAAAGGCCTCACCCCTAACATTTCGCTTTAGGGCCTGGGGTCTCAACATAGGAATTACGGACACATGCATCCAGTCCTTGTTTCCTGTATGATTGGGAGTATGTGAGCATCTCTCTCTTTTTTTTCCCCCCTTTGCTTGGTGCACAAGTCAGGATTCTCTAGAGAGTGGAGCCAATAAGACAGGCTGACAGAAAAGGGTCTGTTACAGGAACCAGCTCACATAATTATAGAGGCTGACAAGTCCAGCGCTCTGCTGTTTGCAAGGTGGAGAACCAGGAGAGCTGGTGGTCTAGGTCCCTTCCTAAATCCAAAGGCCTGAAGATCAATGGAGCCAATAGTGAAAGTCCTTGGCCAGGTCCAAGGGCCTGGAGACCAAGAGCTCTGAGGCCAAGGGAGGAAAGGATAAGAGTCCAGCTCAGATCAAGGGTACATTTGGCATGATGGTCACACAGACTGAGGGCAGATGGGAGTCTGCTTACTCAGTCCCCTGATTCAAGTGCCAGTCTCTTCCCAAAACCTCCCAGCAGACACACCAGAATAATGTCTTATCAGCTACCTGCACATGCATTAGCCCAGTCAAGTTGACATATAAAATTAATCACACACAGAATGCTCTCCACACTGTGCAAACTGTTTTTCTCCTGTCTAATTCAAGGGCTTCCTTCCCTTTGAAACCATCCAAGACTTTACTAACGAGACTTGCTGCCCCTTGTAAAAACATCTGTTGTTGCATTTATAATAGGACATTTATGTGTCTGTTTACCTACTCCACCAGACTGCAAGCCCCTTGAGGGGGGCAGCTGTCTTTTGATTAATATATCAGTCACTGAAGGCTAAGCCAGGACAAGCTCAGTGAGTGCTTGCTAGTTGCAAGGGGTGGGTGGAATCCAGGCTGGTGCAGAGAAGCAGTGAGTATAGCATAGAGGAAATACAATGTTTTTAAATAATAATGGTGTCAGATTGTGGCTTGAGGAAACCCTGAACTTGTAATCAGTTTCAGAAGCCAGCATAATTGTGAGGATTGTGCCCTAAAACTGTACAAGTGGTCCTGAATTCCTCACAAAAGAGGAGATAAAGAGACATGAAAAGAAGGAAAATACGTTCATGAGGGAAACTAAAGAGGAGATGGACCCAGAAATCTTTGGATATTTAGCACTCACCCTACATGAGAGCTGAAAACAGCATCACTGTGTGGAAGGACCATGTCATATTGGTTGTTATGGTCTGTCTCTAGTACTGTTGACCACAGCATAGCCACTAAGCAAACATGAATAAAATTTATCACACACATATTTTCAAAAGACAAGGACAACAGATAAGATCACACATTCTGAAATTCAGATTTCAGAGTCCCTTTTACCAGGAGGGTTGCTATGTCTGACCTACCTGTTGTGCAGAGTCCCATCAGGGTCCCTGTGCTTGTGCCATGTTCTCATGAATTCTCATGTGTCACCATATTGCTCATTGCCATGCTGTCAAATCTGGCCATGTATTGCCATATATCACTGCATCGTGTGTTGCCAGGAACTATACTGTGATGCTTTCTGTAATGTGGTATTGTACCTGGGTAGAGTGATGGCTTCATTTTGAACCTGCAGAGGTACCATGCAATGGATACTATTTTGGCAATGAATGTATGAACTTGTATTATTTGTGGTTTCAGTTGGGATGGCAAAATCTGCCTTGCTCAAGCCAGCTAAAGGAAAGTTTGAAAGCATGTTATTTCCTGGGAGCTTCATACTTACAGAAGATCACACACTTACATTTCCATCCCTCCTTTTGTTATAACCAAAGTTTGATCCTCAGAAGCTAAAGATGGCAAAGCAATTTTGTCCTTTGTTTTAACTTTGGCTTCTGGGACGGGCTACTCAGGATCAAGTGTTTGTTATTAAATACAGATTAAACGGAATTTAACGTTTTTAAAAACCTGAAGATAGAAGATGTGTTTTCTTTTTCTCTTGTATTTCCTCTTTTCACTTCTTTTCTTTTCTTATTAATTCTCCAATAAAATTAAAATTAAAAATCCATTGAAGCTCATTAAGCTTCCTTTGTAACATTTCTCCAAGGTTATATCCTAAAACATTGGGAACAAATTAAGCAAAAATTGATAAGTAAATATTAGTTACACATTACTTTTCATTAAAATCCAAAAGAAAATCAAAGATAAGGAGTACACAAGGTCATCTGAAAGGATAGTCTATTGTCTGTCACCAGCCTTGCTCTAAGCAGCTTTCCAGAGCTGCACCCAGAGAGTTTCAAAATGTGGAGTTCAGGGTCCTTGGAATTCATTCTTATTTTCAAAGAATCTTCCTTACAGATATTATCAGAGTTTTAAAGTGGAAAATGTGTGCGCACACATACGTGTGTGTGATAGAATTTTATAAAACTCTTTTGAGATCTTTTGAAACTAATAATTTTCAATTCTTATTTCTAGCCACTCCAGGAAGAGAACTGCTTCAGGTTGAATAAACACTTTCCACTTTTTTTTTTGGCTTTTTTTTTATTAATTATATTGGTACATTTAAGGTATACAATATGACAACATCCATCATTGGAAATTTGCACCTTTACATAATCCATCTTGTTTCTTAATTTTCCCTCATTCCCCTGCCCTCCCTTCAACCCCTCCACCCCTCCCTATCTACAAAGACTTTGTTTCCATTTTTTCTTTTGCTCATATTAATCCCATTCCCTTCTTTCTTTTCCCCTACCCCTCCCACTTCCCCTTCCCCTTTGCCCCTTTTCTTCCTATTTCACATTACCTATTATACCTTTTAGTCCTTATTTACACTTTCAGTTTCTCACCCTAGAGAAACTATTCGGTATTTACACATGTGTGTCCTATTTATTTCACTTTAGAGTATCTTCTCAATGTACATCCATGTAGCTATAAATGTCTCTAGTTTCTCATTCTTTATAGCTGAGTAATATTCCATTTTATAAAAAAACACATTTTCTTTATGCAGTCTCCAGTTGATGGGCAATTGGGTTCCACTTTTATATTAAACACACACACACCACTTTTCACAAATAAATTTTTGCTGCCATTGAATATGCTGCTTTTATTTAAACTTTTATTTATCCAAAAGATAAATGAAGCAATCTATTCATGTAGAGCTCAGTATTTTGAAAAGAAGGAAAATTACCAAATATATTAAATGCTAATTCTTGCCGGTAGGGCAAACTCTTTCTTATTTAGCCAACAGGATGCTTTTCTGTAGCACCACTTGGAAAGAGAATGGAGGAAACTCTGTGAAATACATGAGATTTGACAAGCACATGAGTGTTCTCATGTTGTTTCTACCAATAACCCATGAAATATCTTTGTTATGTACTTTACTGACATGGAAACTGAGGCTTAAAGTAGTTTAACACGTACTCAACAGTTAGTTCTGATTCAAAGTGGTCGGATCTTGGGTCCTTTGCATCTTTTATTCTAGCACACTATGTCACACCGCCATATTAACTTTGACCTATCTTACACACATGTGACTACTTTCATGCAGGATACCAGCTATTATTTACCCTGTACAGTCTGTGTATTGGACATTGTGTTGAGTATTTGTTACGAATTTTATTTTAACTTCACAGAAACCATAAGAGTAGTTATCTGCATTAATCTACTTTGATAGGTAAAGAAATTGAAGCAAATATGTTAGCCTGTTCAGGTTCGAGTCAGGGCTTAAGAGAAAGTGGAAGGATTTGAACTACTCAGTTTATCTTCTGTCTCTGGTGTGTGCAGAATCCTCTGCCTTCCAGAGTCCAAGGAAGGTCTTGAGGTTGAGGAAAGTGGAAGAGCAAAGCTAAACACTCACCAGCCCCTGTGCATTTCTGAGGATTTGAAGTCTGAGTGTAGAGTGGGATTGGTCTGCTGCTGGCTGGAGGTCACACACCTCTGGCCATTAAATGGTGGTCAGGGGCAAGTGCTGTCTCTGTGTCAGCAGAAGGGAGCCCCTTGTGGGACATCCACTTCTCAAGACCTTCACCTGCAGCCTTCCTGCAGCCCCTCTCTGGTGGTGGACCTCAGACTCTGACATCGAGGACATGCTTTATTGCTTTATTTGTTTCCAATCTAGACTGAAGACCCTGCCTGGCCTTCTCTGATGGTTTTGTCTGGTGAGGCATTTTTGTGTTCACTGGGGCTGCTTATTTTTACTACTTTATCTTTGACTTTTTATTGAGTAATTTTTTCTTAGTTTATTTTACCTTGCTTGTTTGTTTCTCTTTTATCTGTAACTTTTCATGGGGAACAAGAAGTGACAGATTGAGATTTGAAGGCAGACCCTGTACAGCTGAGGGACACCTTGATGTCATCTGTTTTGTTAGTCCACAGAATTCCTTCGTTTGCAGGATAGCAGGCCCCTGGTAGTTCTGTTGGAAAGGCTGCCACCCCAGCGGGTGCAGAAATCCCTAGCAAATGTGCACGGCCTTCCCTCATGCCCTTCCTGGAATCCTCCCTAGAGATTTGTACAATTGGTTCAGTCTGTGGGAGAAGCTGCCTACCTTCCAAGCTCAACCTCCATACTCTTCCTATACAGCCCTGCTGCAGGCAGGCAGTGTCCCTTCCATGGCAACGCCCATTTTGCTCCCCCTTCCCACACACATACCAGGTGCCAATTGGTCCGCTCTCAACTCAGGCCAGATCTGACTTTCTTCTGGGGTTAACTCATGCTAGCTTGTGACTGCTGCTTTTATACTTTTGTAACTTGCAAAATCTGTTTTTATAGCCCACTTCCTTCCTACAAGGACTTCGTCAACTTATTAGAATGTGTACAGTAGATGGATATCAAAGCCTACTGCAATGAGTAAGAAACCAGTTTTCTCACCTGGAGAAAATGTGGCCATTCCCCTGGAGAGTCAGCTTTAGTACAGAACTTGTGATCCAAGACCAAGGCACGCCTTCACAGCTCCACGGGTGAGGACATGTTCACAGCTGCACGGTGAGCCCAGAAATTCTATTTCCTTTTGCATTGATTTCAGCCACTCCCCAGACATAAATATTTCACTTCACTTTCTAAGCAGCACTGACTGCCCGTGTTCCTGTTGGGATTAGGACTCATCACTTTGGGATGAGTTTGTAGTGGAAGAAAGAGATCTCAGTGGTTGAAATAGCCTCCCAAGTGACTTTGCACTTGTGATAATTGATGTATTAGATTTCTGGGGTTGCTGCAGCAAATCACTGCATACTTCTTGGTTTAAGGCAATGAAGACAAAAGATCTTTCTTCTCTCATACCCTAGGAGTTTGAAATCAAGATGTCCTGGGCCTTGCTCCCTCCAAAGGTACTTGAGAAGAAGTCTTCCTTACACTTCCCAGCCTCTGGGGGCTCCAGCAACCTTTGGCCTGTAGTTTCTTGAGTCCATTTAGCTTCCATCAGCACATTTCCTCTCCCACTGTGATATGTCTTTGCATAAAATTTGTGCCTCACCACAAATCTCTCTTCTTGAATGGACATTAATCTTTGTGTTGGGCCCAACCAGATCTAGTGTGACCTCATACTAACATGATTCATTTCTAAAGACCCTACTTCCAAATACAGCCACATTGTGAGATTCTGGGAGTTAATTTTAGGGGTCTCTTCGCAAAGAGTATAATTAGATAACATAGGAATTCATTAAAGACACATGGTCCTAGTGATATTGTGAAAGAAGTGAAGGAAGTTCTTTCCTACTGATAAGGACAGCATTCATCTTCATCAAGGAGTGATGTTACCCAGATCTGGGCTGTGTGGTGTGTAGCACAGGGTGAGGTAGGAAAGAGCACATGTCCATAACGCTGAGTTAGAAGACCTGGGCTTTTTATGAGTCACCACTTCCAGCCATGCATCTTTAGTGAGTCAATCACCCTTCCTGAAATTGAGTGTTGTCAGGTAAAATTCCTCCACAAGTCTTCATTTCAAAGATATTGTAATCTGTGTGTGGCCTCTGCTGCTGAGAAACACACCCTCTCTGGGAGTCAGGGAACTCATTGAACAGGGCAATGTGTGAAAGGCATGAGAGGAAACAGATCCATGGGTAGTGCTCATTGCTCTGCCCACTGAGGTCCTCCTCAGTGGAATAGCACAAGGTGGCACATGCACAGTAGCTCCTGGGAGAGTAGGTTGGCCTGGGTGAATAGGGAGGTGTCCTTGTCCCTTGACCAGGTGATAAGGATCAAAAGCCTCAGCATATTGGGAAGAGCCACAGTGTGGCCATAGTGTATGTGGACTAGGGACCAAGGGCAACACTGTTGTTCTCAAATGAGTGGCCACAGGATTGGGCGCATGATCTGTGTCTAGAACAATCTCCTTTGGAGTGGAAAGAGCCTGGATGGGAAACCCAACTCACCAGTTTCTGGTCATGCTGTGGGGGGGATGGGGTTGGGCAGTGGAGAGACAGAGTCCCATCAGAGGTGCTTACGGGAGCCTAGCAGAGGGAGGGAACAGAGGGCCGAGGCTCACAGGAGGAAAGGCGCCCGGAGAGTGGGAAGCCTGAGAGTGACCAGGGGTAAAGGAGGGGCAGGGCTTACAGGGCCTCCTGAGAGGCCGAGAAAAAGCAGTGCTTGGAGGGTGCTGAGTGGGAAATCTGAGATTCCACTTCTGACCTTGGACTTTATGATCTATGGACTCTTCTGATCTTAGATCTAGGCCAACTATGGGCAGTGAGAGGATGAAGTTGGGATCAGGGCACTAGACAAGAAAGAGACCAGCAGCCCAGAGCAAATGTGAAAGCTGTTACCTGGTGAGGATAAAGCTGACCTGGAATCTCCTAAGTTCCCAGTAGAGTTCATCAGTGCCTTTATTTTTTCTCTTCCATTTTACAAGCTATCAACCTGAATACATTTACTAGACAAGCTGACGGAAATTAACAAAAATGGAACTTGGAAAAAAAAGACGGAGAAGGAACCCCACATTTTCTGCTACTCCAGGCAAACATTAGGGTACATGAAGGCTTACTTCTTCCCGATTCTTATTTAAACAGAGAGCGGTGGTAAGGGACATAATTGTAAAGGCCCCACTCGGTAGCCTTCAGTTAAAAGGATGAGGATGTAGACCTGGGCTAAGGAATGAGGATTTGAGCTTTGTCTCTCCCACTGACTGCTGTCCTTCTGATCTCCAAACCCAGGGTGGTCCAGACAGAGGGCCTCAGGGCTTTTTCTACCTCCAGGACAGAGAGCTAGCAGGTCTTTGGGCCTTGACTGGAACCATTTAAGACCCTACTGTTCTGCATTTTTATGTGTTTCCTTCCACTGCTGCTTGTCAACAAAGAGACTGTGCCCAAAACACAAACTCAGCCACACAACCAAGAGCAAGCAACCCCCCAGCCTTCTCTCCTCCTTTCACATGACTAAGCGATTAAATTCCTCCTAATCAAAGAGACAGATGAAATGAGTTTATTAATAAAAGTCCCTGTCAGGAAGATTGGAAATGAATGATTAGTAAAATCCACCCCATTTTACTTATAGACAGACCCCCCTCATGGAAAGGCATCTGTGAAGGGCAGGGATTCCCGAGTAGGTTGGGGTGGAGGCATCTGGAAGCTGTTTGCGATATGGATTAGGAGTCAGGCTGCACACAGACACCGCCTCCAGCCACAGAGCTCGCTCTGCAGAGGGGAAAATATGCTGCTTGTTTACAGTGCTACTTTTTCCCTTTGCTTGTTATCTATTTTATTTCTTCCTTGGTTCCCCAGCTCCCCCGCCATTCATGTGCAATTATGTCTGCACAGATCTGCCAGCTGTAGGGCTTGTTAACCATGCCCACCCTGCAAGCTGTCAGGAGCCTGAGAGGAAGGATCCTGGCCATGCACATGTGTTTGCATCTTCTCCAGAGCTGAGATGCTGAGCAAGTTGAAGTTATTTGGACCTTTCACTGAAGACTGCCCGAAGTAAACCAAAGAAGAACATGGGCAGTTAAGGCACAATCCTGTGTACACACACTCAGCGGCAAGAAATAAAGTGTGTGGAAGGTATCCTCTTTCTTTTCCTTTTCTTTGTGGGTTAGTGCCCACAATCCTAAAACAGTGGCCAGCATTGGTTCCCTATGGACTTGTTCATGTTCATCTCTTTGTCAATCAAATGTTCAAGGAGTTACATTCTTAAGGTCTCCAGTTTCTACACCTGGAAAGCACTGGGGAGGGGTTGTTATGAATGTTGCCAATTCCAGGGTTTTTAAAGTGTAATTATTCCTAGCCAATGCTTATCTTTTTGATAACAGCCAAGTACCTTCACTTTTCCACAAATTTTTCCAGATACTATTTGATCATTGGTCACCCTCACTTCGTTGTGATAGGAGCTCTTGCCTTTACTCCATAAAGGGAGAATAAACATGAGATTTTTAATCAAACTCAAAAATAAAGGCCTTGGCAAGAAATTAATGGGAAGAGGGGGATGTAAGAGCCATGTTTTGCTTGGTCTTCGGGGAAAGGCTTACCAAAATCTGTCAGGAAGGCAGAAGAGGACTGCTTGAATGTATCTCTCACAGGGTGCTTTCCCTATTCCTGAATCCCTGTTCCTTTGGGTTGGGCTACTTTGTGAGGAGGAAAATCTTTGATCCAAAAGCAAAGCAAGCTCTCCCAGCAAAAGACTGGGAATTTCAGAGTGAAAAGTGACTCTTGCCTACAGAAATGACTCATGGTGATGTGTGTGTCTGGTTGCATTTTATGTAACCCCCTGAGATGATCATCGCAGTTTGAGAGAAATAGGACAAATAAAAGGACAAGGAAAAAAAAAATCAAAAGTAAACTCTATTGAAAGGATGAAGAAGGAAGAATGGTCAAAGTAAGATGGGAGAAGATGACCACACCATCTCAAGAATCATCCTCACCAACTCCACGGGACCCTGCCAACAGTGGGCTGCCCAGCCACAGGGCATGTGTCAGAACTGCAGGATTCTAGGCCCAGCTCAGAGGCTCTGACTTGGCAGCTCTGAGTTGGGACAGGCATCTCCAATTGAGATGCACTTGGAGGAATTTGAGATCCCTCGACCCTGAATGTGTCTTTAGGGGACACTACCCTGCCCACAGACTCACACATTTCCTATGCTGCTGCTCTCTAATCATATGTGGGTGGCATATGTGTCTATGCACCCACCTGTGGCCTTCCTCACTTTAAGGAGCCCCAGAAAATGCCACCAGCTGCTTGTAGATGTAGAATCAAGAAGACCTTCCAGGAAGCAGGTCTGGTCATCACGAACAAAGGTGTTGTATCCTCAGTGAGTGCTCCTAGCCATCGCCGCTCTTCCTCTTATGCTCCCTGGACCACACTGTCCTCTGCCATCTTTGCATGTCCCCTCTGTTCCTGGCACACTGGACCGTGCTGCCCAGATATGAAGTCAGCAGCAGAGCTCCAGGGTTCGTACTGCCTTCCCTAGTGCATTATTAAGGGGGAGGATAGGGCTGCCTCTGGTGTTAGGAGTCTTTGTGTTGGGGTCTGTCCACTGCATCCATCTGCCAGGCTGGCTTCTGTGTCTTATCATATCCTCACCTGTCCCCTTGACTCTGAGGGAAAAGTGACTCTGTGCCGGCTTGGGAGCTGGCCTGGCCAGCAGAGGAAATGAGAGTTTAGAGCAACCCCTCACATCTGTAGTGGTCCTAGGAGATCCCTCAGAGCAACCCACATCCTTCACTCTTCCAAGTAAATCCCCAGGTGGTCTAAAAAGGTGTGCCCAGCTGACCCAATGGCTTTAGTATCTTTGCGCCAAATACCACCTCTTCATGGAAACTTAGGATTGGGAGGGGGATTCTCAGATCTGCTGGTCTCACCTCGGACTTTCTGGGTGACCTTGGGCAGGTGTACTCAGAATCCCTCAGTTTTCCCACAGAAATAGGCCCAGCATGTGGGGCTGTGTTAGGGTAAAGCAAATGATCCTGGCCATGCCCCTGGTGCCCCCATGTCTTTAGTGCTCAAAGTGTGTCAGTCGTGGCTGTCTTATCAGGCCCTCTCTCACCCAGCTGAAGATGAATGCTACTGTTCTTATCTCTGTTCATTCTCAAGAAGAGCAGTCTGGTGATAAGCTATGTCACCTGAGGTTGTGGTAGGTTTTCTATGAAGTACCTTTTACTAGCCGAGGCCAGGGCTTTGCAGACTGCTCAGTCTGTGTTGCACCACTGTATACAGAATTTTAGGGCCCTCAGATTTGCTGGGCTTGCTTTTGACTGTGCAGAAGTAGCCCCAGACCACACCCGAGTGAGGGGGTGTGGGCAAATTCCAATAAAACTTTATTGGCAAACCAGGCTTGGGCTTGTTTACCAACTACTGAAGTGCAGCAGGTGCTCTCTGGGCACTGAGCACCTTCTGTGGGTATCATGAAAATTATTTGTGGTGTTAAAATTGAGCTTCTTATTTGTGAGGACAGGCCATGTGTTGTATAACAGGTCATTTTATATCACAGTATTTCCTGAGTCGTGAGAACAAGCCAAAGCCATTCTATGCTTTTATTTCTAGTAATCCACACACTTTAGTTTAGTTCCTATCTCCTATTTCAAGAAATAAGATAGTCCCTACAATATTTTAAATGCAAAGAAATAATGCAATATAATAAATGATATTTGTAATTGCAAATGGGTACATAATTTCATTAATTCAATGAATAGAAAAGTGGCTAAAAGTGAAGCCTAGCTTGTTTATATTTCTATTTTCTTTTGTTAAATGCAAGTGTTAAAAGGTGTGATTAAATGCATGATTTGCTAACAAAAAATTGCATGAAATTGAGAGGCAAAGCTATCCTGTAACATGAGTCAGTACACAACTTTCAAAGAGCTCCCTAAAACCTTCCTTTTTAAACGTTTCATTTGGAAAAACTGGGCTTCTTGAAAAATACTAAGCCAATTTTTTTTCATGTCAGAGTACATAATTCTAGGAAATGGCCCAATATTCCGTAAAACATACTTACATTTTCTAGATACAGTCACAGGCAAGTTTGAGGTCACTTGACTTAACTCTTCATGAACACGGATACATTTTAGAAAAGTCTAAGAGGTTCTAAAGACTGTAGGTGTATTTCGCTTCATAGGCTTAGCTGATACAAACTTCAGTTTTTCTGTAGGGCATTTGTCTGATCCTCACATGATCTCAGCTGCTACACCCTAAGTGAGTGGTGGCAAACCTATGGGATAGGTGCTATTTGTTTTCTTTTAAAACAAAAGAAGTTAATGTGTGAGTTGTTTTTTCTAAACTAAAACCTCAGTATTCCAGTTTAATTGCTGCCATGGCATGTTGTGATAAATAAGTGGGTTGTGAGTTGCAGTTTGGTCACTTGTCTCTGAAAGTTTCACTATCACTGCCTTATGTCTTTTAGTGGAGAAATTATTCCTTCTCTCACGCATTCATATATATTCACTATTTAACTGTCACTCATGGTTTGGCAAGTAGATGAGATTAACAAGGTCTCAGGTTGCTCCCAGTCTACTGATGAACCCAGCAAACAAACAGCCAACACCAGAGCTGGAGAATCCCTATCATGGAAGGATTGGTAACATTCTAAATTGTTTAATAACTTCCAAGGAAGAGGCACCAACAAAGAGGTCCAGATGCCAAAGATGAGCCACCAGCACAGCTGAATAACATAGACTGCTGTGTCTTCATCCTGCGTCTTGAAGAAGAAACTCATGTTGATATTTAAGTCCTTCTTGGGATTCCAGGACATCAACATCACAAACAAGAAATTATTTTTAAACTGATGTCTTTTTACAGTATCAGCTGCTGACCTAGACCTCAAAGTCATGCCCCCAAGATTTGAAAACCTCAACTAAGTTTCAAGTTCTCTACAGTGAAACCACAAAGTGAATAGTTAGCCTTTCCAAAATTACGATGTGGATGAGAGAAAATGAATAATGTTGTTCTACAAACTTTATTGCCCCATCCAAATGCTCACCCGTGTTTGTTCACTCATTTATTCACTCATTAATCAATTATTGATTATCTATTGGGTGCCAACCATCGCACTCACACAGGAGGACAAAAAACAAGTAAATCCCTGATTGTCCAGTGGTAGACAGTCTTGGTGAGCTGGATCTGAATATTTAATGGATGTAATTGCTGGGTATGGGATGCCTGCACACCATGATATAACTGGAGATAAAGGAGAAGTGCTTAATCCATAAGGAAACTCTGGAAGAAAGATTCTGTGCACTTGGCTGGAGCTTTGGGTGGGAATTTGCCAGGTGAGACTGGTGGCAACAGCAGGAAGGTCCTACCAGAACTGGAGGTTCCTTGTTGCTAACGCACATGCACATAAATTATAAAATACTTGACACATTATGTGAGAGATACGTGTAGACTAAGTCTATTTCATCATTGCTAGAATATCCTTTATTTTGTCTTTACCATTTCTAAAGAAAGCAGCTAGTAAAATGCAGACTGAGAGTCACATTTATAAAATTTAATGACCATCTGAGAAATGCCTCTGAAAATTATTCAGCTTTTTAAAAAGTCTCCATACCTACTTGTGTTTGGCAACACTTTAATGGGTTTAAACAGGATGGCATTGATCATGACATTATTTAGAATTTATGTCTTACTTTACATTTTCTAAGTGGTTTATAACTTTGAGTGGTTTGTTACAGGACCCTTGTGTAAAACATCAGTGTGAAGAAACTGAGGCTTGAAGCCACTTGACATTCCATGATCACTAACTAACAAGCAATATAAGCTCATTGTGCTGAAGTTTGTCTTCAGTGTTTTAAATCTTCTAGCATAAGGTCAGCTGATTGACCTTAATCCCCTCTGCAGCTTTTGTATTTATGTTTTTGCAATGCTGGCAATAGAACCCAGGGCCTCATGCATGCTGGGCAAGTACCCTACCATTGAGTTATATACCCACTCCCTATCTGCAGCCTCAACTCCATTTGGTATGTAACAGTATATTTATAGCTTTCAAGGATTATAAATATACACCTCTGGGAGACCATTATTCTGCCTATCAGATGTATCTGCTGTAAAACTTAAAGCAACCATTGAAATAGGAGAACAAAGAACTTTAGCTAGTAAGTCAAGAAAAATAAAATAATATCATAAAGGATATTTACTTAATACAGAGAAAGAAAGCCTGAAAAATAACTAAATGAGGAACAAAGACAAAGGGGCACATGGAAAACAGCCAAATGAGAGAGAACTCTAATAACATTAATAATTATATGAAATGTAATCAGTCTAAATAATATAATGAAAAGAGAGAGACTGTCAGATTGGAAGAAAAAGTAAAACTCAAATTATTCTGTGTACAACACACACATATTACACTTTAAATATACACACATAGATAGATTGAAATAAAAAAGATGGAGTGATATAGCATGCTAACCTTCATTAGAAGAAAGCTGATGTGGATATACAACTATAAAAGTAAATTTCAGAGAAAAGAATATTACTAGAGTTAAAGAAAATAATTTCATAATAAAATCTCAATTGAACAGGAAGACATAACAATGCATGACATAAGCATTTACGCACCAAATAACATAGCTTCAAAATACATGAAGCAAAAATTGATAGTATTGGGAAGAGAAATAAATAATCAACAATTATGATCAGGGATTTCAACATTCTCATCTCAGTAGTTTCTAGAAAAATTAGGCAGAATATCACACTTGATGGGCAGTATTATCTACAGACTCCATTGATATTAATAGAACATCCCCCTCAACAACAGCAGAATGCACATTTTGCAAATACAGTGGTACCTCAGTTCAAAAATTTAATTTGTTCTGCAATTTTCAAAAAGATGGCCATCTTTGGGTTTGTATGGGAAAGATGATCATGGTTGTGTTTGTCACCCAATGCAAAGTTTGCACACAAAAACAAAATTTTGCCAAATGCTTCTGTCTGTGAACCAAATTGTTTGCAAACAAAAGCATTTGAGAACCAAGGTACCACTGTACATACAGAACATTTATCAAGGTAGAATATATACTGAACCACAAAACTGCCTGAATATATTTTAAAAGACTCAAAATTAGAAATCAATAACAAAAAAAGTCTGAGGAATCCCCAAATATTTTGAAACTAGCAACATATTTCTAAAAAAGAGAGAAAAAAATAAACAAAAGTTGAATATACCAAAATTTGTTGAATGCTGCTAAGGCAGAATTCTAGCTAAAATGACAGCATTAAATACAGAGTGGAAAGAAAGGTCTGAACTAGTTGACTTTAACTTCTTTCTAAGAGAGTAGAGGGAGAGAAGCAAATTAAATTCAGATAAACAGAAGACAAGAAATAATAAAGATTAGAGTGGGTATCAATGGAACAGAAATACAATAAGAAAAAATCAGTGAAACCCCAAACAAGTTTTTTTTGAGACCAATAAAACTGATAAATCTCAAGACAGAATGATCAATAAAAAGTGAAGACAATTCATCAATATCAGAAATGAAGGAGAGATGACATCACTAAAGATTCTATGGATATTGAAGAAAGGAAATATAGTGAACAACTTTATGCCAATAAATTTGACAACTTCCATAATCACCACAAATGGACAATTTCGTGAAAGGCACAAACTCCTAAAACTTACTCCAGAAGAAACAGCAAACCTGAATAGTCTCATGCTTATTAAAGTAATAGACTTTATTGTTAAAATTTTCCACATAGAAAACCCCAGGCTCGGGTGGTTTCAGTGGTGAGTTCTTTTTTTTTGTTTTTTGTTAAATTCTTTTATTGGTACATTTTAGGTATACAACACAATTACATTTCTCATTGGGAATTGTACCTTTA
>NW_004624806.1:2342726-2389209 GCF_000247695.1 Heterocephalus glaber
CCAACCACCCTCATTGGAGGAAAGATAGCCTATTTAATAAATGGTGTTGGAAGAACTGGATTTCAACCTGCCAAAGATTAAAACTAAATCTGATCCATACCTATCACCATGTACTAAACTAAGATCGAAGTGGATTAAAGATCTAAATATTAAGACAAAAACACTAAACTTGCTGGAAGATAAGTTAGGTAGAACTCATAATGATATTGCCATAGGAAAAGACTTTATGAACAAATCCTCAATAGAATGGGAGCTAGCACAAAGAATCAACAACTGGGATCTCATCGTATTAAAAACTTCTGCACTGCAAGACAAACTACCAACAGAACTAAGAGACAACCTATAATGTGGGATGAAATTTTTAGCAGCTGTACCTCAGACAAAGGTCTACTATCAAGAATATATAAAAAACTGAAAAAAATCAAATTCAAAGACCCAATTCAAAAATGGGCAACCGAAATGAAAAGACATTTCTCAGACAAGGAAGTAAAAAGAGCAAATAAATATATGAAAAAATGTTCAATATCACTGGTCATTCGAGAGATGCAGATGAAAACAATGCTGAGATTCCACCTCTCTCCACAAAGAATGGCTGCTATCAAGAAATAAACCAATAACAAATGCTGGCGGGGCTGTGGAGAGAAAGGAACCCTTCTCCATTTTTGGTGGGAGTGCAGACTGGTGCAACCACGGTGGAAATCCGTATGGAGATACCTCAAAGAACTAGGACTACAGGTCCTGTTTGACCCAGCTATTCCCCTGCTGGGAATCTTCCCCAAAGAATTAAAAGAATCATACCACAGAGATATATGTGCATCCATGTTTATAGCGGCACAGTTTGTAATAGCTAAAGCTTGTAAACAGCCCAAGTGCCCATTGACTGGTAACTGGATAAAGAAGATGTGGTTTTTTTATAAAATGGAGTACTGCTCAGGCATAAAGAATGAGAAACTAGAGACATTTATAGCTAAATGGATGCATACTGAGGAGATACTCTTAAGTGTAATAAATAGGAGACACATGTGTAAATACCAAATAGTTTCTCTAGTGTGAGAAACTGAAAGTGTAAATAAGGATGAAAATGATTAAAATGAATAATTGATAATTTGAAATAGGAAAATGTCCAAGGGTTTGGGGGTACCGGGAAGGGAAGGGAAAAGGGAAGAAGGGAAAGGAAAAATTATAAGAAAAAAAATGGAATCAAAGTCTGTGTAAATAGGGAAGAGTGGAGTGGGTGAAGGGTGCACAGGTAATGGGAGAAAAAATAAGAACTAAGATACATCATGTTCAGGTACGAACACCCAATGATAAATGTAAATGTATTGTATACCTAAAATGTACTAATAAATATATAAATAAAAATTAAAAAAAGAAAAAGACATCCAGATTAGATATCTGAAGTAAACATATTTTTTATGTAGAAAATACAATGCAGTCTACAATAAAGCTATTAGAATTAAAATAAATTTAGCAAAGTTGTAAGATGTAGGATCAATAAACAAAAATAATCAAGCATTCTTCTATATTCAACCAGTCTGACCACACTCCATTTTGTAGGTGATGTGAAGCAACTGGAACTCTCATACATTCTTGTTGGCAAAGAAACAATGCAGCCAATTTGCAACACGATTTGGTAATTTACGTAAAATTAAACAGATACCTACTGGGCAATTCAGTCATTCTACTCCTAAGGATTTTTCTATTATAAAAGAAAGCAGAGGTCCCTATATCACATATGTGTGAATGTTCATAGCAGCCTCATTTCTAATAGCTAAAACAATTGGAAACACCCAAAATATCTGTCAATAAATGAATGAGTTAATACACTGTGATATATTCATATAAATTAAATTTTAATCAGCAATAAAAAATACTGAACTGTGTTGCAATATGGATAGATCTCAAAATTATGCTGAGTGAAAGAAGACAGGCAAAAAAATGAGTATATACTGTATGATTCCAATCATCTAAGAGTAAAGAAAATAAAAGGTCATCTAGAATGATGGGAAGGAATGTAGTGGTTACCTAGAAATGGAGAGGGAGGCAGAAAGCAGCCAGGTGTGGAAGGGGATGTTTAGGAAAAGACACAAACTCGAGAAGGAGGCTCATATTCATGGCTCCTAGTGTACACATGGACGAGAACTTACCACTTTGTCCACTTTAAATATGTGTACTTCATTGCACTCCAACACAGATGTTTGAAAATACACATAGAGAATTTTTAAATTTTTTTTATAAATTGTCCTTATATTAGTCAGGGTCATTTTATAACAGTGAGAAAAATGTTTATTACACATTATTTTAACCCTTCCCTATAACAATTTAAGTTGTCGACAACAGTCTCGGTCAGTGGTGGTGAACCTATGGCATGCACACTATTTGTTTTCTTTTTAAGACAAAAGATGTTAATGTATGAATTGTTTTTTCTAAACAAAACCTCAGTATTCGGGTTTAATAAGAGAGTTTGGGGTTGCAGTTTGGACACTTGTTTCTAAAAGGTTCTCCATCGCTGGTCTTGGATCTGTCCCAAGAAAAAACCCAAACCAGCAGATCAAATGTTCTACATTAAGCACCTCCTAAAGGGTTAGCTCACATAGCAAAGCAACTGTAATTGTAAGCAATGGTGAGAATAGTATGAATTTTCTGGTCTCCATCAAACTGTCCCGGTGTTAAAATGAGCATCCCCTGACACTCAAGAATTCCTCTAACATCGCTCAGACTTGATGAATGGAAATATCCCTTGGTGGGATGTTGCCTGCACCTGTGCCTGTGCCAGTGCCAGAGTGGGGCGGTTCTGCTATTTGGGAGGCAGGTGTCAGGGCCTGCCTGTGTAATTTATAGCTTTCCTTGAAGCTGCTTTCTCTCTTGAGAAAGTCACACCACACAGTGATAATAGTAAAGATCTCTATAAGCCAGGAAAGCATTAGTTCATTATTTTTTCCACTTTCAGAAATATTAAGATGGTTGACAAAAGAGCAATCAGGTGTCATGGCCTCTGAATTTCCAAGTTATGGGCAACCGCCTGCCTTAGAGAACCAAGCTCATTATATGGGTGCACTCTTCACACCTCTTGTTCTGAAGGTGCTTAACCTGGTGTGGCTGAACAAAAACCAGTAGAAAGGACTTTAATTTGGGTTATTAAAATTCATCCTACCTTCTGTGTTCAGAGTTTAAGGCAGAATTTTGAGAGGAGCCACAAAACCTCTAAAAGTCAAAGCTTTTACTTGGAATCTACTGGGCTGATGTCATTGAGTACTTCAGTCATATTTTCTAAGCTTTAGCCTTTATATACAGATAGTTTTATCAAGAATAAAAAAAGTCATGGTACAATTAAAATTTAATTAGCTTCAGCATCACTGCAGCAGAAAACAACACTCTGCTATACTCATTTCCTTTCCTTGTTAAGATTGTGTCTATGTTCATTATACTAAGCACATTCTTTTGTGTCTATCTCTGGATGGTAATATAATATTAAGTAACACTGCAATGTCTCTATGACATCCTGCCTTGTTCCTTGTAGCTTCACCTATAGGAAGTGTTTTAAGTCTATGGCTTAGAACCACTTTGTTTCCAGCTATGCAACCTCCGAGACACACAAGAGATTCTCATTACAGATGCACCTGCTGCATGGCACCACATTAGTATATTATTGCATAAGTGATGACTCACTGACTGGAGTAAAAAAGATTGATAATTTACAAAGAAAGTCAATCAATAGATAAACTTTCCCTAACCAGCTTGAGAGCTGGCAGAATGACATTCCATTATCCTGTCAGGCATATTGCAATCAAAAGTGTGAAGCCTCAGTGGACAGAGGACCCTACACACTTCACTGGATCACATGTTCCTCCCCTGGCAGTTAGTTGTCTCCCTTCCCCACCTTCCCCACTTCCAGAGCCTCACTGCCACAAGCCCATGTCCAGATACATATTTGTGTGTCATGTCAAACTGTAGCACAGTGCGGTATGGTCTGCCAGCAGGATGGCTGTCCATGGTGACAGCACCATGTCACTTGGGCTCCTGGCAGCTGATCCTCGGTAGACAGCGCTGTCAGAGAATCAGAGACTTCCCCATGCACGAATGAAATTAACTTCTGTTAGTCTGACATTTTCTGCAATCAATACTCACAGGATCCTTGTCTCCAGGATCAAAATTCATAAATCAAAAGCAGAAAGCATGAAATAAGGTATTTGATAAATCCATTAACTGAAGTGGCAGCGTACTTCTGTCACACTGTCTAAAGTACACTTATGTGAGCAAAAACCCTCCGGGTCCCTCATGGGGAGAGGGTGTGGGAGTTCTGGCCTTGCTTCCTACGTTCCTGAGCACACTATTTACCAGGATGTATCTTCATTTCAAAATAGCATTTTGATCTGTCTTGCTGAATACAGAAATTCTTCTGTATTTTCTCCTGCTTCCTACCACTCAATTATTATTATTTTTTTTTACAGTACTGAGGATTGAGCTCAGGACCTTGCACTTAGCAAGGCAGGCAAGGTGCCACTGAGCTAAATTACCAGCCCTCCTGGTTCCTGACTGGATGGAGAAGGTAAGGCAGGGCTTTGCTGTGTGATGCAGACATCCAGCTGAAGGTGGTTTTGGTTGATACAAGATGCTCACTAGGAAATTGCCTTAGTCTTCATAGAGGGAGGAGCAGCAGATATGTGTGTTTATAGATATTTAGATGTTTGTATACCACACAGGTATGGAATAAGTAGGAAGGTAAGCAGGTAGGTAGACAGACTCTGGGTGTGTGCGTGTGCGTGTGTGTGTGTGTGTGTGTGTGTGTTTACTAGTTGTTAACCTGTCTTGGCTTGCTGTATGTCAGGAACTTAAGGTTCACTGTGTGTGTAAAAATTCTTGGTTGTTTATCATCCCTCAGAAGGAAAATAGGGAGACATTGAGCTATTGAGGATCTAAAATACACAATGCCCTCTCCTTGACCATGTGTCATGTTTCTGCTGCTGTCAGAATTGGTTTCTTATTTTATCCAGCACATTTTATGACAGTATAGCAAGTACTCATGCCTTCTGCACACAGATCTATGAATCAAACACTTCAAAAAGTAAGTTGTGCTACAACCCCTCAACTCTATGCTTACTGAGCTACAGATTCTTGTCTGTTTATTTTTTTAATGTCTCAAATCTTCAAATATTGCCTAAGGGTAGTAGTGGAAATTGCTTTCATCTGAAAATTAAAAATCAGCAGACATTTGTTTAGAACTTGTGGAGCTGGACGGTGAGTGCCAGTGACAACAATGCTACAAGGTCTGACTATCGAGGGAGACAGCTCTGTGAAATCAGATGGCTGAGGGGAGACCCATACCACGCTTTCAATTTGTATGATGCAGTGAAAGACTCATTCCCCTATTAGACAAAGAAAACTCCTACAGATCCCATGGATTTAGGTTAATTTTTAGCTAATAAAATGTTCTAAAGGCTCCTTGGGTTGTACATGTGTTTGTTTCTTCTATTTCTGGCACTGTCAGAGCCTCTGCTTTCTCTGGAGGCCTGCCTGGGCCAGGCCCACTGTCCTCAGAGAAGGTGTGGGTGTGAGGGTCCCTTTATGTCTTCTCAGGCTTGGCCTCTGGTGTTTCTTACTGACCACTGAAGGTTGGGAGAACTCTGCTCCCTTGGCCCCAGACCCCATCTGTCTGGGCTGACGTCCAGGGCAGAACTGAGTGTGAGGCAGCCCTTCCAAAAACATACTGCTCCCCCAAAGAAGAATTTCTCTCAAAATTCTCCCTTTCAAAATCCACTATAAAATTAATTCATGCTATCAAAGTAGATGATGAATTAGTTCCTTTATGTAAAGGGAAAATGTTCCTACCCTCTACTTCTGGCATTGTCCTTTGGATCGAGGGGCTTAGTCAAATTTCAGAGCAAGTGTTCTGTTCCTCATCAGCATCCAGAACAGGAGTGGGAATGTAGCCAAAGCTGCAGTGTTCTAAGTAAAGTGGTAAGACTTTGCAGAAGAGAAGCTCCCCTGGAACTGGTAACTTTCCAGGCTTTGAATGAGAAGAAAGCACTACAGGTGAAAGAGACTAAAACACAAGAAGCTGATGGAGACTCCCAGGTAGAAGAATTTGTGTCAAGTTCAGATTGAATTTTCTAGATGTTTCCTGCTTTGAGAAAGATAAATATTTGGTGTGGCTAAAGGTGTAGGATACTCAGGTAGAGAGAAGCCTGGAGAAGCAGGGGTGGGCCAGGTAAGAAGGCGTGGGAAAGACAGAAGACATTCTCCCAGTGCACATTGTTCTCCATGGATAGGTACATGTCTGTTTTTTCTGTTTCTTCCTTGCAAGCTTCTAATTTTTCTCTGAAAATGAGCTTAATCATTACTATCTCTGAGACATCTTTCTACCTCAGTTACAAGCCTCTGATTAAACTATGATTTTGACTTATTTATCATTGCATGTTTGATGTTAATACACTCCCAACAAATGTTTTTAGTAGGAGTGAGTAGCAAGTAGACCAATAGTTACCAGGAGAAAATCTCAATGATTAAATCCCCAAACCCAGTCCAGGTGCTGACAATATTGAATATCAGTCCAGGTACTGACAATATTGAATATTCTTTGGTTTTAAATAATCTGGTGAGTCAGGATATGGAATCAGACAAAACTTTTTATGCATTTTGAAATTTCTCTTTTCTTTAGTTTTAGTAATATATACATATAATAGGCAAAGGGAAGACATCAATTTTCCTCTCGGATCACTTTAGAGATAAGCCACCCCTACTGGGGTGCTGGGCTGAGGTAAGAAGTCCTGGAGAACTGGTCTCTCCAAGGCACACAGCAGGGCAGAACAACTGTTGAATTCTGCTTAATGAGACTCTGAGGTAGAGTGAAAGGTGTCACAGCCACCACTGGGAGCAGTGCAATGTCCTTGGAGAAGAAGGTCCATAGACATCCTCTGTCACACAGCCTGGGCCAGGCCACACTGTGGTAACAATCTCTGACTCTCCAGGCTTCCAAACTACAAAGATTCATCTTGTTTTTCTTTTTTTTTTTTTAATACTACCTCAAACTCAGCTCATTAGAATCACTTAGAGATGCAGGCTGATGGAGTAGCCAGCATTTTGAAAGTGACAGTGGCAAATACACAGGACAAAACTCAGACATGTGCTCTCTGGTAGTCCAGAGCTGACATGTGTCCTCACATCTCAAGGCAAGAATAGTGCTGGAACCCACTCATCTGCAGGGTTGTGGGGGGTGTGGGGGCATGGATGTGCCCAGATATGAGGAGCCATGGTATTTGGTGAATGCACACAGAGGGCTGCAGAGCAGTGCCCAGAACAAGGTAGACAGCTCAGAGAAAACAGCCATGATGGTAGACATTGAGACTTATTCTCATGCTGGGGACGTGGTTTCAGGGTGTGTTTTCTGTGGCTCTGTGTCCCTAGAAGCCTTCCTCTTTCTGGGGCTGCCCTGATGGGATCCTGGGAGGTGGTCTTATCTGCTTGGGCTTTTCTGTGGAAGGTCTCTTCTGTGGCCTGTGTTATGGAGACTAGGACAAACACAGTCTTGCCTTCCTGAATGTGTCAGGAGTTTGTCTGCTGTATCCCTGTTTGTGACCCTAGGTCACTACGGAGGAGCCAGAGCTCTGGAGTTGGGCCTTGCCTCATAAGGTGAAGGATAAACATAGCAAGTGTTCCAAGATCTGGAGAACTGCAGGCCAAAAAACAAAGCTTAAGTTTCAGAGAGGAAAAATTGGTCTGGAAACAGGATTTCGGGCAAATGTGGGTGCCCACGTCAGTCAGGCTGTTGTCACAAACACCATGACCAAATGGCTTTCTCTGGAAGTTGGAATCTGAGTTCTAGGGCAGAATGGCAGAGATCTCTCTTCCTGCTCATGTCTTACAGGCTTTACTTGGTGCATGTGCAAAGAAGGCTCTTGTTTCTCCTCATAAAGACACTAAATCTAGCATGAGGGCTCCACCCTCATCAATGACTCTAAACCTACCTGTCTCCCAAGGGCCCACTCTCTCATACCATCCCATTAGGGTGAGGGAGGTGCAGACACCCGCAAGACAGGGCACTGTGAACACAGGAGGAAGAGATCTATGCCAGGCACACTGAATGGTGTTTCTGGTCAGTGCACACCATAGGATCCGGTGCCTTTGAAGGGTGATATGCCAAGGACAGTGTCTTAGTCACTTTCTCCTTGCTGATACAAAATACCCAACACCTGAAGTTACAGGAGGAAAGATTTATTTCAGCTCACAGTTTGCAGAGGTTTCAGTCCATAGTCAGCTGGCTCCCAGGCAGGGCAGCATGGCAGGGGGGCATCGCAAAGGAGAAATGGTCACGTGTTCTTGGCAAGAAGTCAGATATCATCTGCAGGGCACAGGCTGCCCAAAGAACCTAAGCACCTAGTGGTGACATTTGCAGCAAAGTGGGGACATTTTTGCTGCCTGGATTGTGATACACATAATCCTGAAAGCTGCTTTTATTACTGGACAGGTGCAAGCTTCACACATTACCCTCCTCAGTTTTTATTTGGGAAAATAATTTTAAAATATTTCTAATGTCAGTGAATAAACATTGCCTCCATAGCACAACAGAATGAACGGCTTTTAGCCCAATCAGACTCTTAGAAGGGCTTTTTTTTTTTCAAAATGAAAAGTATATAAGATTCTTGATTTCCTCATTTGTCCCCTTATTTTAAAAAATCACAGCTATAATCCAAGCTCCAGATGATTGTTGAGAACTATTTCCTTTGGCATGGACACAATAGCAGGTATAATGTAACACAGTTGGCTTCACACCTGAGCTACTTTAAATAGGCTGTAGTTTGCATGTACATAAAACAAATTTCTTAGGACAAAAATGGCAGTATTTCTCTTAAGGCAGTCCCTATAAACAATACTAAAAACAACAAATTGTTATTTAAATAACTTTATATAATGATACTAGCATAATCTCTCTAAATTATATGCTCCCATCAATGAAATAAAGAGATGTGTTGCCATGCAGCAAAGATCTGAGAAGTCCATCTATTTATTCTTGCAATAACAAGGACAGCAGGCTATTCTTATTTAGTCCACCAACTGCATGACCATAACAGAATTCTTATGAACAGCTGACCCACTTTTCTCTGGCTCAGGATATGACAGCAACCTTTACCTCTCTGCATTATACATTCCCTGTCTATCAATTTGAACAAATAGTTTGATACTTTCTCCTTCTAATTACAAAAGCAGCCAATAATTGGAGCAGTTTTTTTTCTGTATGGATCCTCTGTCGTCTCATGTGTCAATAGTTGTGGCTTTCCCAGGAGCCCAGATGGACTATGGTAGGTGCCCTTGAGAAAGATTTTGTTGTTATTTAAATTCAATAAAGTTTTCTACTCTCCGCCTTTATTCTGTCTGTTGCTCTGCTACATTTCCACCTTAAATATCTGTTTCATTCTGAAAAAAAAATCAGTAATTTGAGAAGAAAATACGCATTAAAGAATAGATTTTCCTAGCTAGATATTGAACCACTTGCATTATATTTTTTCCAAAACCCAGGGAAAATGTACCTTACAGTACCCCACAGCATGTTGAAATTATGACTTGCTCATCTTTATGTGCGGTTCATAAGATAAAAACTTGAAAATGGTCCCATGAGAATTTTCACCAGGAGTTAGAGCAGTGAGCTTAGCCAGAGAAAGAAACACAGACACATCTCACCCCTGCCCAAGATCCAGGGAATATTGGCCCTAGAGAGGGTCATGCCATGGACATTCTGGTCTGTTGGGTAGAGAAAGCCCTTCATGGCCATGCCCTGTGAGGATTGTAGGTCAAAGTTAAACACAACCATAAACATTGGCAATCAACATTCTACCAGTCCTAGTGCCACCTTCCAGGCTGCCACTCAGGGCCACACTCTTCCAGTGACTACTCCCAGCTTAGACCACAGTGCCCTTAGGGACTGAACGAGTTAAGTTTCGATGTTTCTCATAGTTGTTTACTCCCTTGTTGGCAAGGGGATTAAATGTTGCTATGTGACCTGCAGGGCCTGCAGTGAGAGGAACTTTCCTCTTCCTGATGTGGGGCCTGGCCATGTAACTTACTTTGACCAACAGGTTATGCTATGCATGTGTGCGTGTGTGTATGAAACATGATGTGTATGCCTACCTGTATGTATGCAGGTATGTGTGAAATACAATGTATCTACACATGTGTACGCATGTGTGAAATGTGTGTGTCTATCTATAGATGAACAGACAAAGGAATGCAGTGAACCCATACAAGGGAATATTGTTTAGCCATAAATGGACTGAAGTCATACATATGATACTGAGAGGCATAACCCTGAGTATTTGTGTTTTGGTAACATGGATATGAGCTGTGAAAGAAACCCAGAAGCTTGTCATTGCCATTACATGGAAGGGGGTAATAAGCAAGAGGACTTAATTCTCAAAAGACTGACTTACAGATTCTGCAAATTATAGTCAATACTGAAAATTATAAGAAAATCAATAGGCATTCAGAAAAACAATATGGAAAGTGCTAAATAGTTTTAA
The DNA here is from genome assembly GCF_000247695.1 of Heterocephalus glaber. The sequence goes on from NW_004624806.1 coordinate 2,353,238, forward strand.
GGGTAAATGCAAGGAATATGTTATTAAGGTAATATCCAATAGAATATTGTAAATAAATTTCAAATGGTGTTGAGATTACAAGTGTTGCCTTAAAAATAAACTAAAATAATCAAAATGCACAGAGTGGTTGTTATGTCTGAGAGTATGGTCTAATAACCTGATTTTCACATTTGATGTTTAAAGGAGACATTTGGTACCAAGGGATTACTCTTCTCCCTACACACTCAGTTCACTACCTGCATTTGAACATATTTCTCTTAACATTATTTCAATTTCTCTGTTATTTATATCATTGGAACTGCTCTTTTCACTTGGAATAATATGTGGATATGCACACACATTTAAGTTTCAGTAAGTTATTTCTAAATGGAAATAAGAGCTTTACATACTGCACAATGAGTTGTTTCTTTATTTCTACTCTTGTTTGAAATACAATAACAAGCAATTCCGAGGTTATTTATGTCCAGAAATGAATATAAGACGTAGTAAAAGAAAATGGTGATTGTTTAAATTTTAAAAAATTATCACAGTAAACAACACACTGCCATTATTCCCACTCAAAGACTCTCTCCTCACTTCAAACACATTTATCCCATCATTCTTGCAGTTCTGGAATTCCTCACCCTTGAATGTCTTTCATTGTGCTGTTCTGGTATCCTCTGTGCCCTGAATTGATTCAAAACACCTTTCACGGTCACTTTGACTTTGGAGAAGAGCCCGAGGCTGCATGGTGCCAGATACAGTGAATAAGGTGGATGAGGACGCACCTTAATATTCTTAGAACCCTGCTTGTCCATTGGATGGCACTTGGCAGCAGCATTCACTGCGTTTTTGATCACCCCTCATGATGACTCTTACAAAAGAGAACTTCTAGAGCTGCTTCAGAAAGTGGCAAAAATGGCAGAAGAGGTGTTCAAAGCAAGGGTGAGGATTTTGAGGGGGATTAATGGCAGTGCATCTTTTAAGGTAATAAATTCTTTTGTATTAATACACACATCATAGTTTTTTGGGAGTTTTTTTTGGCACTGGGGATCAAACTTGGGACCTTGCACTTGTGTGGCAGGCTCTGGAACCACTGCGCTAAATCCCTGGCCCCGACACACCACAGTTTTTGATCTGCCCTTGTACATGATAATTTTCCTCTAGGAGATGTGCTCTCTTCTGCATGTGTCAGGCCCTAGGATGTAGGTTGAGTGTTATCCTCTGCAGCTCCGAGTGACACTCAGGCCTCAGCGGAGGCTCTGAAAAGCGGCCCCTGGCCTGGGCACTGGGAGCATGCAGGGACCCGCACACTGCAGCACTGCAGCTTGACCCTGTCCTCTCTGTGGCCGGCCGAGTCAGGGATGTTTCTGTGCTGAGGGTTGGAGGCCCTGTGTCTCTTCACTGTGAAGTGGTGACTATGAGGCTGAAATCCGCCATCAGGCTGCATGTTGTGCTCATCGCCACACTGCATGGGGCTCTTCACCCTTCCAATAAGTGGGACAATAGACTCAGTGTTGGAGGGTTGTCCAGGCCCTCCTGTCCAACGAGACTGAAGCTGGCCCTCTCATCCCTCTCCCTCTGCAGTGAGGGGAGCACAGGCTCCAAGTGATGGTCTGTAGCTCCATGGCCTGGTGCAGTACTAAGCAGGAAATTTCAGTTTTCTGAAGATTGTTAGGTATCTTGAGTTTCCATCAGGGACTGGGCTACTGCTCTATCAGGAATCTGGCCTCCTCATAGGGGCAGGACGCTAGTGGCTGTATTATCTGTACTGTGTATCTATTTTCTTTCCCGCCTCCCAGGTCATTTAGGAGAACAGAAGTTCTCAACACTCTAGGAAGCTGAGGCAGGAAGACCCATGTTTGACTGAAGTCAGATTGGGCAACTTAGTTACTTAGCAAGAGCCTCTCTCAAAATAAAAATAAAATATAACAAAAATGTAGCTGGGAACGGTGTTGCACACCTATGACCCCAGCACTTGGGAAGCTTAGGCAGGAGAATCAGCTCCAGTTCAAGACCAGCCTGGGCTGCATAGTGAGTTCAGTGCCAGCTTGAACTGCATAGTGAGACTTCATCTCAAAAACAAAACAGTTAAAAAAGAACTTACCATGTAGCTCACAGGGAAGGCCCTGAGTTCAATCCAAACACTGGAAATATAAAAAAGGAACAGAAGCATAAAAAAAAGAAATTGTCTTCTTTTTATCTACATGTGAATTGATAACATATGAGGACAACTATATCAGAGTGGCAGATACAACTGAGAACAGGTGAGGTTCTCTTGCCCAAGCACAGGTGAATGGGCCTCTGCCCAGAGCCCAGCCACAGAGGAAGAGATCTCCAGACACCATACCCAGGCATCTCAGTGCTGAGCTTGGTCTGCTGTTCTTTAGAAACTGAGTGGAACCGAGGTTTGCCTGCCACAGTCACACACACACAGTATGAATTCTAAGTCATTTAATCACAGTATTACTGTAACTATCTGGGTAAAAGCCCCATGCTTTGAGAAATTATTAAATTTTAGAATTTGAAATAGCTTTATATTTCCATTTTGAACATATCTACTATAAAATAAAAATCAAAAGTAGATTTTAATTAGTGTTTTTGTAGTCAAATATTACCAATGAAACATCTCTCAATCTGAGAACTCCGCAGTATTTTCCAACTGTAGATTTTGCTCTATTATCCGGAATAATTTTCTTCTGAAGATGCCATCTTTAACAACACAAAATATACAAATATTTGTTATATATAACTATTGATGTGGTGGTTTGGCTCAAAAGTGTTTTTTCATGATCTATGCTTGTTTATTATTGATAGTTTTATTATTTTTTTCACTGGTAACATTGAGGAAAACACATTTCAGAGTCTTCGGTAAGTGTACACCCAGGAGCACAGCTGAAGGAGTTGAGCAGTGGGTACAGAGGGTAAAATGGGAGGCCTGAGCTCCTTCTCCCTAGGTACTCTGATCAAGACCCCAGCGTGCTGGCAGGAAATGGCATGATCCTCACATTGGTGCAGAGCTTTGGGACGCCCCGGCCAGCACACTGTAGTGGGTGGGTGAGTATCCTCTAGGCCGCCACAAGGCTCGTTGGGACCCATGAACCAGGCTGGGCTCTACAAAGTTGGAATTTCAGAAGCAGACTTTGTTACTAAGATCTGCATGAAGCTCACCAACTTTCACAGACATGCCCAGGAACAGGGAGGACCAGAAACAGCACAGGTTCCTGTCCTGTGGGAAGTAGCATGGGGACTGTAGTGAGCTCAGGTACATGCAGCCTCAGACCCTGGGCTCTCTGTTTATCACATCTGAGACCTCACCACTTGCAGTATGCTGTGTTCTAGGTTTTTATCTCCCCGGCCCCAACCGCGTACTAAGGATTGAGCCTCTCCCATGCTAGGTGAGTGCTGTGCTATCACTGAGCTATAAGCCCCTACCCAGGCTATTATTTTTTAAAATTTTATTCAGACCCTAAAGGGAAGGAGAGGGACAACTGTGAGTTTTCAACGGGACATCATAGCATCACCAACTGATGTGAAAATAGATGTGTGTGTATTTAATTTCAGTGCCTGCTTCTGTGTGGAAAGGCAATCTCAGGCCTGTCCGCTGGCCTTTGTCTTGGTCCTCATAGGTGGCACAGAGGTCGCTTCACAGGCAGCTGTCCACTTGAAAGTTGAGTGACCTTGCCTGGAGGCAGCCAGAGCCCTGATAGTCAGCATTTCTTACGTCTCCAGCACATTCAGCGCTTCCTCTGCCCTCCATCTCTGCGGTGGAAACAAATCAAGGTGGGTCCTGCAGTACAGCTGGGCACCTACCCTCACCTGTTCAGTCAATGTTACTTCCTCATGTTCTTGAGCTGGACCCTTGCCACACCAACCTCTCCTTCACTGAATCCACCTTCTCAGAGAGACCTTTCTGGACAGCCCGGGCATCCTGGCTTCCAGCCTCTTCACCTCATGCTGCTTGCTACACTCTGGAAGCACTTGTTCTCCTGCTCATTTCTCAGGTCCCTAGAATACCATGAGCCTCTCCCGCTCTGAAACCCCCTTGGTACACTCAGCCTTTTCCTTTGCATCTGTTCTGCCAGGACTCCCCTGAAAGGGGCCGTTCTGTACCCTTGCTTTAGCAGGAGTGGCCAGGTGGTGGGCTTTTCATGTCTCTTCTGCCCACCCTGCTGTCAGGCCTGCCCTCTGGGGCACTGGGTAGAGGTGCACCAGGTGAAATACAGTCCTGTGAGGTAGACAAGACCGTGCCTGCTTCAGAGAGACCTCCCCACTTCTGAAGCTTCACATCTCTTACATTTCTGGATTCTTTCAAAGTGGGCACCTGCCATATTCTCTATCTCCTTGTTATGGCAGTAGAGAGTAAAAGAGTAGCATCCCTAAAATGGACCCTAGAAACCCCCCAAGGTCAGAGGGAAGGCTTTGTCTGCACCGTGTGCTCCAGCTAATGTGTGGGGGTACTGAGACCACATTTTGACAAATGCTCTGGAGGTCACAGGATTCCGGGCTTTAGATGCTCATGTAAGTCATCCCCAGACAGGGTAGCTGAAGGTCTGGACATGAGTAAGTTTCCCAAGGAGAGGGTATATGGGGCCACAGTTTGGTCACTACATGAAGCCCACACTATAAAGAGTGGACAATGCACCACTTCCTTTCATGTCAGGGTGGTTGCTTTTGTAAAGTGAAGCCTGTGGGATTAACTCTTACGAAAGGGAATGTCAAGTGCACTGGAGGGCAGCATTCAGAATCCAGCTGCTTGAAGGTGATGCCTAAGCTTTCTTTCAATGGTGGCTCCATCTGCACAGCCCTTGAGCACCAGCCAGCTTCCTCTCTGCAGCTACCAAGGTCTGCGTCCTTAGGACCCTCCGTGCTGCCTTGGGCAAGACACTGAGGCAGGCTGGCATGCAGCTTTGCACTTGAGACCAACAGGATGCTGATCTCCCGTTCACTTCCATCAGATCCCAGTATCAGAACATTACAGCTTGCACAGAAGTTTGCCAAAGCTGAATCCAGGCTGGACAGGGAGGTGTGGGTAACCACATGTGTTCTCCATTCTCCTACCTGCGGGATCAGGAGCCTGATGTCTGTGCATGCTCTTTTTGCCTTGTGGAGGTTCCAGGGTGATGAGGTAGGGCGTCAGACCACCCTGCACTGTGTAGTGTGGATTTCAGTGTAACTGGGACATTCTCTTCTCCTCCATATACATGCACACATATACATATAGGCATGTATCCACATATTTAAAAGATTTAACTTATTTTTCCATTTCAGTATAGAAAATTGGTAGATGCCACAATCCAAAAGATAACAATCAACAGCTGGATTTGATTCCAATTTAAAAAGTTTTAAAGACAATAAAAACATTTTTAAAAATAATAAACAAATAATTTATAATTTTTCCTAAACACTGAATCATTTATAACCGTGTGAGAAGGTACGACTTCCTCCCACACTGGTAAAATCCTGCTTGTTGGAGAAGAGATGATTAGGACCTGTCCAGCAAAGAGGCCCAGTGCTTACTGCAGCAAAAGCCTGACTCACAGGCCCTTACCAAAACCTGGAGCCCATGGTGAGGCTCTGACCATGGCAACTGTACATTTCCTGGATATTTTAGGTAAGTGTGTGTCAGGATCATTTTGTTCCTCTTCATTTCTCTTTGTAAATATGCTGCTGACCTCAATGTCCTTTGAGGACTTTAATAGCTATAGCTCTACATCTTTATTCTTTGAGGCTGGTCCATGAGAAGATTGATTGAAAGGTGCATTATCTGCAGTTAACAGCTATAGAGCTGAGCTGCTGTCCAAGCTGGGGATGGCAGCACCCCTCGAAAACAAGCAGGCAGAAGCTGTGCATTGCTTCTGTGAGGGAGCAGGGGCAGTGGTGATGACCAGCCTGGTGTCAGCAGGGACTCAGACACTCAGATGCATTGTGTGGCAGTACTTCCTCACCTGGAGATTGAAGGCTTATTTGTCCTTTGAATGGGAAATGCTAGTTTATACCTTTCAGGGGTGGATGCAAGTTCTCATTTCTTTCATAATATCTTCTATATGTGGGGCCCAGATTATCCAACAAAATGGGAACATTTGTTTTTGATGCAATCAGGAAGTACCCACGTTTGTAAACATCCATCCTGTGGGTATGGGGTCCAAATTTTGTTTGAAAACTTGTTTTGTTTCTTCTGCTTTCTTTGGACAGAATGAATATAGTACAACAGGTCTTTGTGAATACATACAGCCACAAATCTTGGATGAAATAAAAGGACAGTGACTGAGAGTTCTGATACCTTGTCTTTCTCCTGGAGATAGAGTGAATCATGAAAACCATGGAGTCTTTGCATACATGCAGAATTTTTACAAATAAATGATTGTTTTTTGCTTCTCAGCAATCAATCTGGTAATCAAGTTCCCTTCATTATTGAAAATTAGTAAGAAGTAATTCTTAATTTTACAGCATATATAAATTGAGAGGGGTTTGGAGGAAGCCTAGTAATGAAAATGGTGCTGGGTAAAAATTAAAAGGGCTTCCCTCAGCCTCATCTGCTGCCTCAGCGAAGCAGTCCTTCCGGAATTCAGACCTGTGACCTCCTGGCCAATGCTGGAACTGACTCCATATCCAGCACCAGACTCTGTGTTCCTCGCTTTAGGAAGACCAGAGGGAGGAGTGGCTTGATACTGTGGACCCAAACTAGTATTTTCAGAATTTCTATACAAATACATTTTTTCTGAGCTGATTTGAATAATAAACACAAATCACAAACCTTCAAAATTCTGTTAAAACACTTAGACACACGAAGTGCATTTGGAGATTTGAAGTATGTTTGTGACCTTTCTCTACCAGAACCTGGAAAACTTTTTTTAAATTTAAAGGGCTTAAGATTAGAAAGCTCACTCCTGTTTCCAGCATGTATAGCTTAGATATTCGCTTTCATTTTCCTGGCATATTTCAGACAAACCACAGCTTCTGGGCCTTCTGTGGTGTCTGATGCAGCAGAGAGCTGTCCCTCCGAGGAGCAAGGGAATGCTTCTCAATCTTGGCATGTAAATTAATTGCTAAATCACAATGCAACTTCTATTGAATTGCATTTGAATGCAAGATTAATAATGAATGAATTAATCAAGATTAATTTTATTATAATGAATACCAAAGGATCTAATGATGATTGGCTGCTTGTGCTTGAGAGCTGTCTCATAAATATTCACATTTTTGGCGAATTCCATGACTCAAATCATGGATTTGAGGGAGCCTTTCCTAGATAACTCTGCAAGTCACGTGGGAGAAATTTCTGCAGGAATTTCTCATTTAGGAATTAATTTACTTGCTAGGCTTCCCATCCCTGGAGGGGGTCCCCAGCTAATGAATTGTTGAGAAAAATATATGAATTTTATATTTGGAAAATAAAGGCTCAGTATGAGAAGGGGCTCTTTCTAGTCATATTGTTTCATATTCAATTATCTTGACATATTTAGGAAATTAATTAAAAATGATTAAGGTGACAGCTTGGAAATTGCAGGATATTATTTATATTTGTGTGAGTGAGGTTATAGTTTGGTTGTATTTTAAGTCATTGTTTAAATGTAATTCATTCATATCTGAAAATTTTATGTAATGTTAAAGTCAAAATACAAAAGTGCAGTGTTCTTCAAAGGAAAAATTGTCTATATTTCCTGAAGCAAAACTGAGAATATTGATAAATATAGCATCGGGTTGAGATCATTTTGTGGGAATAACGATAGTTTTCTGAACCAAGATCAAAGGTGATTTCCTGGTGACACTACGTGTGTCTCAGGCCTTTGCCCTTGAACTCACTTCATCTGGAGAAAAGCAGTCCATTTCCACTCAGGGTTCATCTGCTGGCCCGTCCTTCCCTGTATCTACCCAACCCCCTGGAAAATACTTTCCACGTGGTCACCATAGCTCCCTCTAAGGGCCAGTGCTCCATTGTCAATTCATTTAATGTCTTTTGCTGCCATCAGATACTGTCCAGTACTCAAGGCTGCCTCCTTTATCTTACTTTGCTCTTCCTTCCTCTCCTGCTCTCCCTCTTCAACTTCACTCACGGGCTCGGATCACTGGCCTGCTCCTTTCATGGCATATCTTGACAGCATTTCATTTTTCTCTTTCCTCTTTTCCCTATTCTTGTTTTGTATTGTTTTGTTTCCAGACAGAGTTTTACTAAGTTGCCCAGGCTGGACTCAAACTTGTGATCCTTCTTCTTCAGTCTCCCAAGTAGCTGGAAGTACAGGCCTGTACCATCACACCTGACTCTTTCCCTGTTCTTCAGGGAGAGACAACCTTATATAGGAGCATGAGTTTAGTTACTTCTATTTGCTGCTAATGGGCAATGTCTTCCTAGACATCCTGTGAGTCTCAGTGTGCAATGTCATCCCTGACACCTGCTTCTCCATGTGTATCTTTCAAGGACTCCATCACCCTCCATCATGTTTGAGACAGTGATGATGGTCAAGAGAGGATCATAAGCTCTGGAAATGCCCAGTAGCAACCAACACCAGAGCCAGATGGTAAAAGAAATGGCAAGGACAGATTCCAAAGCCTGCTTCAGCTGCTACACTTACTGGTTTAGATCTTCAATCAGTAGAGTCCACATCTTAGGCAACTCTGCTTCTGTAAAAGTCCATCCAGTGTTCACAGTAGTTTTCCTAATTACTTGTGGTTCCACCAAAATTTAACTTGAGTTATCATAAGTTTTCATATTTCATAATTTCATGTATTTGTGAAACATTTATTAATTTTCATCCTCCAAAGAATACTATGATCTCATTTTTTAAAAATATGCTACTGTTTTGAAATATGCCAAGAGCCTGGTGCATGTTAATACATTGCTTGCAAAATAATTATTCATAATCACTTACTGCCAAAAATATTGCTAGGCAAATCATATAATTATCTCTAATCCTCACAAAAGTCTGTTTTTAAATCCTGGTTTATAGGAAAGAGAGGGGAGTGATGAAAAGCCTTGTACCTCACACAAGGTCACACTAACAGGTAGCCAGACTCCTAATCTGTCAGTCATTTGAAATTCTATGCTTTTTCCACTGCACAACACTTGCTGCCTGTCATAGAGACTCACAAACAAACAAACAAACAAACAAATGTGCTTTTACCTTAATTAACATCAACTCTCCTGACTGTACTATTTACAATCACAAAATTAGCTTGCCTTTCCAAATGATCCTATGCTCGAGGAGATTAAATAAAGTGTTAATAAACTAGATCCAGAGTTTAATTCTTTTCTAATCAACCAGGCTGTAGATAGTGAGCATTCAGACTTCAGATGCAGGAATTCCTTGTCCTCCTTTCACACTTTTTGGGGAAATTTTAACAAGTTCCACTTGTTTACCCATTTGTCAGGTAAGAGTATAAATGCATGGCAATTCAATGCTCATTTGAGAAAGATTTCATATTCTATGCTTTTATATTTCTAACCAAAAATTGCACAGAAATGGTATACGTAGTGACTTTTTAAAATATAAGTAAACAAGTAATTCTTTCACTAAGAGGAAAGCAGAGTAAGAATTTTAGAGATTTGCATCAGTAATAGTAAGAGCGCAATGGCTGGAGTGATTCGGGCATAAGGTCAAGTAGGTGCTTTCTATTTCCCTCCAGAGAATGTTGGTTAGTTTAATTTTAACCAGGTTATTCAATCACAGTGACCTACACCACCCATTATATGCTTCACACCATCATCCCCTTCTTCCAGCCCTTGTAGCTTACATTGCCTGAAAATTAAGGAAAACATGTTCTATGGCCCAGGCAGTCCAGACATCACCCTTGCATTTTATTTCTACAGGTAACTAGTAATTCGCCACCATGGGTTCTTTAGAAGTGACATTAAAAGCAACTTAAATTCTAATTAGAAACAGTCTAAGAACCTAACAGGCCCACTTTTGCAGAATTCCTCCTCCTCATTAAAATGAGATTTAAAGCTAAGTAATAGGTTCTGTCACCCTCAGAAAACAACCTACTTTGGAATGTTCTTTATTACAATCAGAAAATAGTTTTCTGGCAATGTAAGGTGGGAAGAAAGTGAACTAGTCTTTATGGAGTCCCTACTCCCAGTTGAGGCACAAGTTTTAGAATCCACAACCTCCAAATTAGACTTAGTTATATTTGTCACTTCCCAGGTAAGAATGCAGGGCTCTGTGAAGTGTTCCATGTGCTATTGTACATTGTTATGTTATATTCTACCCACAATAGTATATTATCATGCACAGGGCAGGACTTGAGCCTTACAGTGCCTCCAAAATCCACCTTCATTCCAAGATACATGAAGTAGGAACTGGCTTGGTTTTCAGGTAGGAAAAGACGAAATGCACACAAGCAGTGACTGTCACAGACTTTGTGAGAGCCGAGGGTGGGCTGTGCTGCAGGGGACACAGAACTGAAGATGTTCGGTTCAGCTAGACACTGGAACACGCACACGATACCCTGTGTTCACATGTTTTTAGTCATTTTACCAAGTAATATATATGCTTTGTCAACATCAACTCACTTTTGAAGGTTAAGTAGCTCTAAATTTTATGTCAGTGGTCCAATTTTTACTCTGAAAAAACAACAACAATGAATACACAAAGAGTGTCCAAATCGTCTAGAATCTAGAGAAAGAAAATCTTGCCAAATGCTCTGTTTGAGCACCAAAATTGTTCAAAAACAAAAGTGTTCCTGAGCTGAGGTACCACTGTACTTTTTTTCAGATGATCAAATAGATCCATTGGTATTTTACTGGAGATAATGTCTGGAGGTCAAAGAAAAGAATATTGAGCCAATAACTTGAAAATGCCAGTATCTTGCTACTTAAAGCTGAGTTTATCAAATGTTTCCCCACGTTTTGTACTCCTTACAGTTTTTTATACTTGGGCACATCCTACAGGTGTGAGAAAATAAAATGTAAATAACCACAACCAAAATATACCAAACAGCATAAGATAGTGGTTTAGGAAGAATTTTTAGCTCTTAAAATTTTACCTACACAGACTTCCCAGGGTTTTTTGTATGCGCATTAACAATAATGTAAATTCATATTTTAAAACACACCATTAAGTGCCCTCAAGAAGGGAACTGCTGTTCAAAGGGACTCCAAGAGCTGACTGGCAAGGCTAAGGAAATATGTCCCCATTACCCTGAGTGGCAGACTGCATGGGTTATAGAAGAAAGTGGTGGGAGGGAACAATGTACATAGCATAATACTGTCAACAAAATGGGTATCTTTGGGTTTCTACTTTGTGTGAAGCATGCACATTCTCAAGAAGATTCTCATGCTTTGTAGATGAGGAAGCAAAAATAGGTTTGGAAAAGGAAAACAGCTTGTCTACCCCGAGCACTAGCCCTGGGATGGTTCATCCTGGAGCCCAACGTCATGTGACACCCAGGAGCTTGAGGGATCAACACCTTCTGGTTCCCAAAGAGCAAAACTCAAGGTCATAATTTTTGCATTTATGTGGAATTAAATAATGTGACAAAAGTCAATTCAAATTCCTTACTTCGAGAATACCTCCAAGAGTGTTTATATTATCAACAATGGCTTGTATTATGGATTTAAGGAAATAGACTTTAAAGGGTGAGAACTAAGTAATATATTACTGAATCACATGTGAGGAATTAATTCATTGTTCTCAGCTAGCTTTCTAAGAAAGAAGGAACTAATAATCCAATTCCTGGATCAGCACTGGAAAATGTTGTGCAGAGTTTCAAACGATACCAAGAATTTTCCAGTCTTGTAGGCAGATGCAGATTTAAAGTCTAAACAAATCATGAAAAGCACTTCCTTCAGTGACTTTTAATGTGATGATGTGACACAGAAAGTATTTGGGGTCAAGGACAGGAAGCCAGACATGTACCAACCATTAATGTTTGTAGGACTCAAAGTAAAGCACAAATGGAAGCCCATTCGCCAACTGCCTAGACATTCAAAAGCAGTGATTTACTTTTTCCATTATTAGCTAGTAGGGCAAAGTGTGTGGTACTCAGCCTTCTTGCATGGGAATCAGCCAGGAGTGGTGTGCTGGATCTGACATCCTCCTTAAGTCAGGGGAAGGTCCTAGGTCAGTGATGGTGAACCTTTTAGAGACAAGTGCCCAAACTGCAAACCAAATCCACTTATTTATTACAAAGTGCCAACACCACAATTAAACCTGAATACTGAGGTTTTAGTTCAGAAAAGAACAACTCATACATTAACATTTTTTGTCTTAAAAGAAAAACAAAAAACACATGTGCCATAGGTTGGCCACCACTGTCCTAGGCCCAGCACTGTGGGCCATAGAGGTGGTGTCTCACTGGGAGTCAGTAGTTCTGGGTCTCAGATGGCTAATTCCCTGTTGGCTCAAAGGGGACAGCACCTCATAGCTGTGATGTCGTGATCTCAGCCTTGTTTTGGGGTTTTCTGATGGGATCAATAACAGCACTGATTTTAGCTTTGTGGAAAGCTGAGGACAAGAGCAGCTTTATGAAGCTTACATAGGATGGTGGGTACACAGCAAGGATTCTTTTTATGTTAGTCTCTATCAGAGGATGATGCTGCCCTTATTACCTTCCTGTGGCCTGCTGGTCTTCATCCCAAAGAGTGGGAACGTTAACAAGGTCAACTCCACAGGAATATGGTTAACATCCTCTCCTCACTAGCTCACACCTCGGGCAACCTCTTTCTGCAAAGGCAAAGTTCATAGCCAGAGAATTGAGAGAAAATTCTCTTAAGACTTTTTGGTAGAGGAAGAATGCATTTTTGTTTTGGTAAAATTATTTTCAGTCAAATTCAGAAAGATCTACAGCATTAAGTGTTTTCATTTTAAATAGATAATTTCAGCTGAATATACCATTTGATATAAAAAATTTAAAACAAATTTAATCTCTGGTGAATGAGGCCAATATTTTACAGAATTTTGACACAAAATCCTGGGAAAGAAATAAAAGTATTTAAGAATAATATAGATTTTAGTGTACCTTTAATGTTCCATTTTTTTTACTATTCTTTTTATGTTTTTGCATTCATGTTTAACTTCAAAATTAGTATTGCTAGAACCAATAGGGGCTCATGTTTAAAGCACGTATCAGTTCTGTACTTCTAATATCCTAACATAATTTGCCAAGGAAAGGTATAACCCAGTTTATATTGAGGACACAAGTAGGTCACAGAAGAAATACTCTGGTCCTTTGCACTGGGACAGGGTGTGACTTGATTGTGGTGAACACAACGGTGTCTATCTCGGAGTCCTATTATCTCATGTTATCATAACAAATGGCCTAGATACAATAACTCAAAGAAAGAATAAAATCTGGAGCTCAGTGAGCCTCAGAAATTTGCTCAACATGCTCATTCTAGCATAATTCATTTATGCTAGATTGCAGCACAAAAAGGTAAAATGGAAAAGTCTGAGATAAAGCCAGACAGATGTGATAGTCAGATACATGAGCAATGAAAACTGCCTTTTCCAAGACACTGGATTTTGCTATTTCTCCCTAATCTCTGATTATCATAACTTCTGAGGTTATGAATCATTACTTATTGATTGGCTTAAGTGCACTTATTGTGGTGTGATAGCAATGCAAGATCCTATCTACTTACCAAACCTCACCTAAGAAGAGCATGTAAAAGCTGTCTTTATTTTTATGCAAGTAAACGTAATGCCACATAAAGCATTGTGTACATGAGCAGAAATATTATCCCACTGACATGGGTTTAGCTGGCCAAATAAACGAAGCACATATCAAGTTTATATAGGTTACAAAACCATTAGCACTGATGGCTTTTAAGGAAAACCGTATGTATGACTCATGTGCTGTTCACTTGTGCCATTTGAAAATTAAGCCTTCCTAATTGGAGTGGTGCACCAGGAGTTTCCGTGGTTCTTAGCAAAGGAGACACATAATTCCAATGTAATTCAAGGATGATATTTTAATTGATTAATTGGCTTTTTATGTAAGGTTGCAGAGGAGTTTTTAATGTAGGAAGGTTATCCACATTCTCTGAACCAATAAAATTGCTTGACATTGCACTATGAATTAATGGCACCATAATGGCCAGAGTAAGGAATGAGATGACCACTTCCAGCTTCTCTTTCAACATATGGATTCTATTTTTAAATTACCGAAGTTGAGAGGCAAAAGCAAACTAAAGCAAAATGACAAAAATAGCAGCCCTCAAGCCCGTAATATTTGAGGGAACACATGCATGTTCAAAGATGAAGTTATTAGGTCTGGTTTTCACTGTAGATCTCCAACTGTTTGGAAAAGACAGTTCTTACTTTCCCAGAACGGTTATTCTCATTTAATCAACATTTTCCTTAATGACATATGCTTTTTAATCCAAATCAAAGCTCATTAATCGTTGGCACAATGATCCCTTCTCAGCATCTTTCTTGTCTTCTTTAGCTCATAAGAATAAGGTTAAATTGGTATGGAAGAAAGAAGACAAATGGAAATTCCAGAGAACTGCAGGGAAATGCCAGGTGCTAGGTGAGCTTGGCTTCAGCACTGTAAGGAACCAGATAAAAATTCAGGCAATGTGCTGAGACCAGCATGGAGTAAACTGAAAATATTCTGGAGATGGGGATGACCATCAAGACAATGGTAATTGCTGCTCTACACCCAAGATGCCAGCCAGAAAACACTTCCAGAGTAGAAGGGAGTGGCCTCCTACTATGGCAAAAGCAGAGTTGTCCAAACCAGGCCTCCTCCCATTGGTGTGTGTGCACTGTAGCAATGACAAGTATCTTGTGACGATTTCCATCCCGGAGCAGCAGGTCACGTGAGCAAGATAGAATAGCGTTTGTGTAAGTCTGATGTAGACAGTCCCCAGGACCACAGTCTGAGTTATTAGATTTTGACTGTTTAAGCATGAGAAAAATCACAGCCCCTCCTTACAGAGCAGACACTAGCACAGAAAGACACATGGGCAGAAACAGACCATAGACTAGGATTGATAATGGCAGAAGCCCCATTGGTTTTACCTTATGTCCTTAAGGTATGATATGTTAGGGTCAGGTAAGCTTGAAGATTAACATATTTTACTAGAAGTGTCTTTCAAATCTGTATTCCTCTTTAGTTCCAGGGCAAAACTAACCTCAAACCAAAGTGGAGGCTGGGTGTGGTGGCTTTAAGCCTATATTCCTAGCTGCTTGGGAGGCTGAGGAGGGAAGACAGTTTAAACCCAGGAGTTCAAGACCAGCCTGGGCAACATAGAGAGGCTCTGTGACAAACCAAGCAATTAAACAAAACCCAAAATGAATTGCTAATAGGGAAAGTCTCCCTCAATGTGTCATTGCTTCCTATCGGGTGGTAATCTGAGGTTTGTCTGTGTTGAGAATGAATTACAAGGGCTGGCCATTGAGACCACACACTTTAGGATATTTATGGAACGCAAAGCACATTTCTTAGTTTAAAAGATCAGTTCTCCTACTTTATTTTTGGTCATAAAGTTAGGAAAGATACCAAGTTATGTAAATTGAAAAGCACAAAATGCACTTTGGGGAGAATAGTATTGTTTTTATTTTTGTGAGACAGGGTCTCATTCTATAGTTGGGTGGCCTTGAACTCACTAGAAACCCAGGCTACCCTCAAGCTCTCGATCTCCTCCCTTAGCCTCTTGGATTCTGGGATCGTAGGTCTGTACCACTGCTCCCTGCTAGGGCAAAATTTTCAATTTATAAAATTTATTTTATATAATGTATAAATAATTAGAGTTGGTCATGGCTTTTGTTGTAAAGGCTTAAGATATTCGGGACAAGTAATATAGCATGCTCCCCTTACAGGAGTGAAAGATTCTCTTTTGTCCTTTTTCTTTCTCTGATTCTTTTCCCTCTGTTTCCTTCTTTTTTCTGTCTATGTCTACTATGTGTCTCTTTGTCTCTCTCTGCCTCCCAACACTTAACCAGGGATTCACCAAAGAAGCTCGGAGCTGAAAGGACAGACATCCACCCATCATTTGGAAGATTCACTGTGAATATCAAATTTTAGCATGGAAAAACTTCTGTTGGCTTTTCATCTTTCTACCCGCACGGTGACTCCTGCAGTGCAGCATCCCGCGTGTGTCTGTGAAGTACTCCCCTGGCAAGCACGTTGCCCTTGCTCGTGGTCTCCATTTCTGACTTAGCAGAGCCACCAGTCTTTTCAGTTATGGTTCAGAGAAGCCCTGAAATAATCACAAAGTGACACTGTGAAATTACTGTAAAAAAACTGTGCGGCAGTGTCATGACATTTTATAATTGAGACCTCCAGGACTCAGAGTTCTTTCCATGACCACAAGGAGAAGGGGAAAACTGTTCTGACAGGCACTGCTGCCCGAGATGTGCACCAGAGACTGTGAAAACCCAGCCATGTAGAAAGTTATCAGAGGTTCCAGTCTGTGCCCCCATGAAATTGGCACAAATCATCTGCATCTGACTTCAGGAAGGCGGTTAGGAGGAACACAAGTGTGCAAACGAGGGGTAATGGCCAGTCTGTAACCTCACCCCTGTCACAGGTCAGCTCCTGTGTCAGCCCCAGATCAAACAAAGATGGATGAGCACGTGGTGGCGGGCACTGCCTCATTGGGCCCAATTTCATTAAATAGCCGTGTTCATAGAGAAGGATGAGCAGAGCAGCCAGAGACAGTAAGGAGTAGAGACAGCGTACAAACAGGTGAGCACAAGAAAGCACTGGCGGGCCTGCATGTGTTTTTCTGAGATCTTGTTCTTAAAGAGAAAAGGAACGGGGCTGGGAATTTTGCTCAGTGGTTCCGGTGCCTGCCTCACAAGCACAAGGTCCCGAGTTCGATCCCCAGTACTAAAAAACGAAAAAAGAAAAGGAACAAAATCAGTTCCAGGCCCCACACTACTTCTAAAGTCCTAGGAAGAGGCCTGAAAAGAGGGCCAAGGATTAGAATTCTGAGCATCCACAGAGGGGTACTGGACTCATCAGTGCTCAAAACTTTTACAAAATTCCTGGGAAAGTCAATTCAAGGAAGAAAGACTTAGTTGCCTCAGGTTTCAGGGGTCTCAGTCAATTTTGAGTCGGCTCCAAGGCAGAAGCAACATGGTAGAAGGGACATGGCAGAGCAAAGCTGCTCACTTCATGTTACCCAGGAAGCAGAGAGGGAAAAAGCCAGAGAGCAAGAGGCCAGGAACCAGACAGAATCCCCAAGGTCACACCCCATGATCTATTCTCCTCCACGAGGGTACTTCCTGTTTCCATCACCTTCCGACATTTCCATCAGATTAGGATGCCATCAGTGAGTTAACCCATTGATGAAATTAGAGCCCTCATGATACCATCATTCCTCCAGGTGCCCACCTCCGAGCATCACGCACTGGTGATCCAGCTCTTATAAATGAGTCTTTAGCAGAACACCTCTTATTTAAACTATAACAGGAACCACGCGAACTTTAGTGCTCACCTTCAATGTTGGTCAATATTATTTTGGGTTTAGTTCTTGGCATTGTCCTCCAAAATAAAATCATTGGTTCACATCCATGTCTACCACTTTGGGTTTATTTTCTCTCCTGTGGAATAAGTCTGCTTCTAAAGGTGCTAAAGGTAGCAAGGGATCTGAGGGATCAAGGACTTACTGAAGTCAAGCACCTTGTTCCAGGTAATCAGCACCCATCAGCCACAGAGGCCAGGATTAAGTTGCTCTTGCCTGCAGGGGGATGTGAAAGCCAAGTATAGAATTCTGGGCCTGTGGGTGTGGAGTTCTCAGCTTCTTTCATTAGAAAGTTGTTGGAGCTCCATTATGTACGCATATGTCTTTGGGAAGTTAATTGGACTACCAGCAGTAATTTAGAACTTTTCATAAGCAAAATTGCTTTTAGCTTTGCACAAAAACTCCCACAGAGCTCATCTGTTGGGCTCACAGACCTGCTCGGCACTCCAGGTGTAATCATGGCCAGCTGCTCAGGTCATCATGCTGTTCCTAGGTGGACACAGATTGAAGGTAGTTTCCCTGCATGGTGTGCGTCACGATGCAGCCTTGTCAAACCAGCTTTTAGAAATGTGTTGGTGTAAGCGTCCTGAGCCACGTATGTGGGCTGCATAGACACAGGGACCTGGGACACAAAGTCAAGACTCCTGGGCTGCTCTGTATCCATGGCTACTCTGCTCTGGAACACTCTGCATCTTTGCTGCTTTATGCCTCCTTAGGTGCCCTATGTGGGTTATAATATCTTCATGTCAATATGAGGAAACTGAGGCTTGGATGGATTTGATATTTTCACAAGCAGAGACCCAGAGCCAGGTGGGCGCTGCTCATGCTCCCTGCATCAAGGTCTATGCCATAAGTGCTGGAGAACCTGAGAAAGATAGGCTCCATTGCAAGGCCGGGGCAGAGACACTGTTAGATTCATTGCTCTTTCAACTTCCTGTTAACACACAGGCACAAAATCACGCATGTACACACAAGCACACACATACAACAGCACAACAAGTTTTTCAGTAGAAAAATCAATTAGCCATATTTCACAGAAAGGAAATCTTTGGGAATGATTGGCCATTAAATGAATAAGGATTTTTTTTCCTTAAATTCTTTTATTGGTACATTTGAGGTCTACAATACATTTACATTTATCATTGGATACTTGTTCCTTTCCATGATGCATCTTGGTTCTTATTTTTCCCCATTTCCTGTCCTCCCTTCACCCCCTCCATCCTTCCCTATTTGCAAAGACTTTATTTCCATTTTTTCCTTTTCTCATAATTGTTCCTTTCTCTTCTTTCCATGTGGATTCTTTGAAAGGTGTATGTTTGCTAGTTACATTTGGTTTGCTTTAAAACAGATGAAGAGTCATCCTAATTCTATACTTCTCAAGAGAAAAAAAAAGTGAAATGGCTAGGAATTGGATAACTACACCAACCAGCACCGCAGATCATGACAAATGGTTTGTGTAAGACAAACCAAACAATCCACCTCAGTACCCAATCCTTAGAAGTGTGTTTCCAGAAATAGGAGGAGTAAGTCAGTTCACTGTTTCAGGGGGTACTGTTCCAAAGCCCCACCAACTTGCCTTAGCAGAAAACACAGAAAGTCACATTTTCTCTCAGAGCTCAGCTAATTCACTGTTGATTTTTGTTTTAATTTAGGTCATCTAGCCTTACTTACCGTATAATGAGAAATGAAACATCTTAGGTAATAAGGGAGTTACCCAATTGACACACTCTTGCTCAAATTCTTTTAGACTAATTATGCACCTGTAGAATATACATCTAAAAAGGAGCTCAGAGCTGCCTCCACTTCTTAGTATATGACCATATTCCTAACAATCTGGATTGCTGAAGGTGATACTTTGTTGTCTTATTCAAGAATCTTAAACATAACTGTCTAACTAAATAAAATAATTGATAATATTATATCATAAATACAATCTTTGTATTGACATAGGACCTCTAAATGATACAGGAGAAATAATATAACTTCCAACCTGCTAGATGTCAGTTCATGTTCCCCAAAATTGAACAAATTCTAGGGAAAATGGAGGTTAATAGTAGGAAATATTTATTAAAAGAGAGAGGAGGCCCATGTGGGTGGTTGTGGACCCCATTTCACATGGGAAGTTTTATAAGGCAAAATCACGAGGTGGGTACAACTTGGCACAAAATTATGATCAACCAATAAGATTACAAGTATAACTGCTTAGGTAATATTGATCCAATGTAGCAAGTGTACATGGAAAGAACAAAGAGCTTTATTTTGGAAGTGATGGATCCAGAGGTCTCGGTCACCCACCGGGGTGGCTGATGTCTATCTAGACTTTATTGGGCCAGGTGTTACCACTTATCTTATCCCTTGGAGAATTATGTAGGCCTGCTCACTTCATTTTTGTCTTGAGTCCTAGCCTTCAATAGATGCATCTCCTGCCACAGTTGTAATGTGTTTTCATCTTCTGCACTGACTCCTTCGACAGGGCCTAGTCCTGCCTGACTGCCTATGATATCTCTACTTAACTTAGCTGTCTATACTAATACCAGTCAGCAGTTGAGGTTGGGGAACAAGGGACCATCTGAATTTCCTTGTTGGGTGTTTGTTTGTGTGTTGGTGTGGATGACCAGGAGCCTCCTGAGGAGAAGACATAGCCAACCTAGCACACAGCTGCCTCGCTCTGATCTTTCAGACTCTCCATGAATACTTCCAGCTTTCCTACCCTTCTTCTCTCTCTGCTCCATCCTCCAGGACCATGAGTCATCCTTTCCCTAAACCAGAAATAGAATTACACCACTTAAAGATCATTGTCCCTGAGGACACCAACCCCTAGGGCTGGGTTGTGGGACTGGTGTGACTTTGAGAAGGAATTTCACACAGGCAGGTTCCTCTGCACCCAGTTTGGTAGAATTGGTGCCCCTGCTGTGGGATCACAGATCAGAAGGTCAATGTCAGGAGAGATGTCAGAGGTTGCCTAGGCCCTTGCTAGAAATATCCTTTGTGTAGTTACAAGAGTCAGGAGTAAAAATACCATGCAAAACATGCCAGGGCTGACACACATGCTGACCATGAGTCCTTTGGTGAGCTCAGCCCAGACAGGTTCTCAATTTTTAAAATGAGCATAATGTTCTCTAACGAATTCAGTCGACAAGGCAGCCACCCTGTGTGAAGGACTCAGTCCTGACTAGGATAGGATGATTGTTGAGCATCTTCTCTCTGCAGTCTCCTGCCAACCACAGATTTTAGCATGCACAGGTGTCCTCTTTTGGCATCCCAGCTCAGCTCTTTAAATGCCCATGCCTTTGCCAGCATTGGTTCCTCCACCTAGAATACCTTTTCT
Organism: Heterocephalus glaber; assembly: GCF_000247695.1. The sequence goes on from NW_004624806.1 coordinate 2,373,958, forward strand.
GTGTCTCCCACATCCCAGATAGGATGTCTCCCCAAAGTCTCATGGGTGTGAAAGGTGACTGGATCATGAGGAGCTATATTCTCAGCAGATTCATTCATTGATGTGTTCAGTGGCTTAACCTGCTGGTAGGTGGTAGAACGTGGACAGAAGAGACTAGTCACTGGGGATGTGACATGGAAGGGTATATTTTTGTCCCTGGCTCCTCCCTTCTCTCTGCTTTCTGGCTGCCATCAGCTGAGCACCTTTTCCTCTACCATGACCCTCTGCCGTCCTACTTTTTCTTTGGAGGAAGCCAACCATGGACTGAAATTGAACCAAAATAAATCTCTCCGCTTTTAAATTATAGGTGTAAGAAATTGTGTCAAGCATGGAGAAAGTGACTAAGAATCCAGGTGTCCTCTATTCCTACCCAGATCTGGGTATTGATGTAAGTGCTTCAAGGTTTCTTACTCAAGATCATATATGGCCACACCCTTGCTGAAGGCTGAGAACCTCTCCTCTTCATAGAATAAATCAAACTCAACTTATTGTTTAATGAATAGCAAAACAATACATAAAACCTTTATTTAAACATTCATGTATTTCAGAAATTCAGTCAAATTTGTCCCAAGTATCCACCAGAAAAGCCAGTCAGAGTACTGGAGAAACAATCTTATTCCCTCTAGATTTCATTTTTAACACCCTGGAGCTATGACCATTAGAATTTCCTTCCTTTCAGTTAAAGAATTGTTCCTATTAAAATGTGAAAATCTAAGAAGTCAACACATTAAGTACTTGTCAGTAATTAACACCTCACTGGCGAATTAGTTTATCAGACCCAGATCTTTGTGGTTGCTGATCTTCGCTTTTTTAAGTAGGGGAACTTGAACTCCTGGGGATTGGGGGGAGGCAGTGACTGGCCCTACCTAACTCACTGGTTTTGGTTGGAATATGTAATAAACATTTATCAAAGGCATGAAATAATGAGTGAATGAACAAACCAATGAATGACCTAATGCTGTGAATAGTAAATAGATCCAGAGTTGGTGTTTCTATCTTACAAAGGATTAGGAAGGATCATGTGCAATTCTTTACCCATCAGTGGAGAAAATCCTCACATCAGAAAGCAGCACTGAAGGTGCCAGAATTGAATACAGCCCAGCTCTCTGTCAGGATGTAGCTACAAGTAGAATCAGCCTGGAGGTCATGGAGCCCTCCTGAGAACAAGAAGAGGCCCTGGATGACAGTGGAATGAAGGAAGGTCATGGAAGGAGGAGACAGGCAGGTGATAAGATTTTAGTTTTGTAGGTCAAGGTTCTGTTTTTAACTTTAGCAAGTACCTGGAAGAAATGGCCTTAAAAGTCGGAAGGTTTAATCTCAGGAACTCTATTTTACACCAGGAAAGGAAGAGACAGGAAAAGAGAAGCTAAACCATAAATACTGAACATTCAGCTGAGAGTGACTAAGAAATGCCTTCTTTCCTCCTGCAAATGAGATTTGCAAAATCATTCAAGGGAGCAATTATATCTTTTCTTATTTTTGACTCCTGCCTGTGTAGCTGGCAGGGCTCAAAACCAACACCCAGTGATGCACATGTTGTCAAGCTGTGTGGCACTTTGAATTCGATTATTTCTAATTTCTTAATAAATGCCAAATTCCTTGAAAGGTATGTTAACAGATTTCCTCATGGCTGCAACAAAAAATTCCGTGGTACCTGCTATCACTCATCTTAATAGTTCCCTTAAGTGGATAAAACATATCCTATCTTTCACCTCCCGTTGCCTATCTAAACTTTCTCCCCCAAAATGAAATAAAGAGCAAAATAAACAAGAATGGTCAGTTGGTTGACAGAACAGGACAATTGTGGTGAGTGTGTTTACCGCCAAGGTAGCAGGGAGGGCAGGGTTAATGCCCCCAATATCACTGTTCCAGTACGGGGACCAGGCAGGCCTCGGCTCTGGGCTCCAACTGGGAGAAAGGCACTGTGAAGTGGGAGAACCCTTCCTAGGAAGCTCTGACCTCAGAAGCCTTGGCTTAGGGCCTGGAACAATCGCAGAGATGACAGAGGCAATGCCAGGGAGTGGCGAGCACTTGGGGTAGCTTAGGCAGGCCGGAGAACAGACCCAGGAGGATCTTTCTTTTGAGGGCTATTCATGTTGGGGATCATGCTCTGCTGCACATAGTCCAGTCTTCATGCCCAGTGGCTGATGAAATACAGGAACAGAAATCTTCCCAGAGCCTATGAATAGAATTTCATGCATTCTGTAAGCAAAGTGCCCTTCAAATAAACAAGGAAACCTGCAGCTGGGAAGCTCCCCTTAAGACACACATGGGAGCCAGCCCCCAGCCCCCAGGCCACCCATCTGTTAGATGGCAAGGTGCCCTCACACAGGTTATTGCCTAGGGAAAAGCCACCAGGTGCATGTGGTGGTGAGAGGCAGAGTCTACAAGGGAGATGCCAGAGACACACACTGGCAGCCGGCATCCTGGGATGCTGCACGCCCACGGATGGATGGAAGCTGTCTCGCGGGGGGTCTATTTGCGTGTATGTAAAGACCCAGGTTGTGTTTCTGATTTTTAAATTTTTTTTCTTTACATCTCTTTTTGTGTTCCCCAGCCCTGCCCTTCAAAGGACCATTCCCAGCAGCAGTGTATATGAAGTCTGTAACCAGAAGTCAAGTTTACTTTGGTACAGGAAAATAAGCAACATATAGAAACAGGGTATTTTTCTTGTTTAATCAGAGGGATCGTGTTACATCTTGTTGCATTTTAGAGCCATTAGCAACACTGAATGACATTTGCTGTCATGTGCAAAATAAGGCCACATACCAAATACGGTGAAAATGTAAAGACGGTACATCTCACGTCATGGTCGTCTAATCAATACATTCCCTTAGGGTTGGGGCTGTTTGTGCAGGAGTCGAATTCTACCTTGTCATTTTCATTTCTCAAGTGTAAAGACTACTCAGAGTTGTTTCCCAGGGAAGGCACAGCTACCCAGCAAATGTGGCCAGATTCAACATCTAAGAATATTCGCAACAGGGTCAGGCCCTGGTCAGGTGCCTGTCCAGATGTCTGGGTCCCAAGAACTGACCAGCTGCACTTACTGTACACCCAGTGTGGACTCTGACAATTCCTGTCATCTTGGCAGTAGTGGTACTTGGAGACCTTCTCGTGAAGGATCACAGCACTTCATGGTGTGGGCAGTGTGTAGTCACAGGTACTGTTCATGGGAGGGGGGGATATGACCTAGGTCAGTGGCTTGAAACTAAAACTTATGATTCCCAGGAAACACAGAGCAAATCCTTAAGATAAAATAAATGTAAAAGACACATAGAGGAACAAAAGTGTGTTCCCACATGTTTGTACCAGTTCCTGTGTCTGAACTGAGACTGGTAATATGTACTTCTAATTAAGAAAAGCAGCTGCCCCAGAGTCATTAGTATTTTTAAGCCTAACATTTGATATTAAAACAAATCACTGTAGAGAGGCCATCTACCTCTTTGTTCCTAAGAAAAATAGTCAAAAGTGTGGAGAGAAAAAAGAATAATCAAGTACAAAATTCATATAAGATTACCTTAATATTTTTTTGAGTCTCTCTCTTAGAACTTTTGATTTGATTCATGAAAAATGTGCAAGTGTTTGGCCTAAATGATGCCACCACAATGGGAAAAGAATCAAAGCCAAAGGAAATCTAATCGCTTTACTATTTTGTTACATCTGTTAGTGTCTGACCTATGGGAGCAATAATGATTTTAATTAAATACTTACTAAAGTGGGTTGGCCTTTCATATGTGTTTAAATGACCACATTGTAGAACTTTCAGGAGAAAACAAATCAATAGATAAGATATTGTCAAAAAAAAGGATTCAGATGGATTAAAATCATTTTAGAGCTCGGAGAAGTAGACAATGCTAATTCTAAAGACAGAAAGTAAAAGAGAAAGGGCACATTCACTTCTGTGAACCCCAGTTTTCTCACCTATAAAACAGGCATACAGACCACTGGATAAATTTATCTTGCATATTAGATGAGTCCTTCAACAAAAATTACTTGAGCATCTGCTCTGGATTGGGCAGACCTAGAGCCTTGGGACTCAACTGTGATAAATCCTGGCATGTAAAGTGGAGCCTCACCCTGTGGTGGAGGGGACAGACGGTGACCAGAGAGGCCTGGCTGGACTCACGTGCCCGACGGTCCAGCACTGGCTGCTGAACATGTGTGAGTGCTATAAATCCAAGAGGAGAAATGCTCCTTGACTAGTGAGGATAAATTAACATAGTGAGGATGGACTAGCAAATGGTGTAAATAGAAGGGCAAGGGGATTTCTCAACTTGCCACCATGCATCCACTGTGGAGAGAATATTTTGTTCCATAGGCAATGCTTCAGTCAAGTAAAATCATACCTTAGCTTTACAAGTGCGTCACTGTCCATCTTTTAGATGCTTTTTTTTTTTTTGGTACTGGGGATTGAACTCGGGACCTTTACACTTGCGAGGCAGGCAGCAGAACCACTGAGCTAAATCCCTGGCCCTTGTCTTGACCAAGAAACTTGAAAGAATTCCAGGGTTTGAATTCTGGGTCCCCAGAAGAAACCAGTCTTGCAGGGCGTGCAGAAGCATGCCGACCCCACCCAGTTGCTCTGCTTGCTCCCTAACCACCTGCTAATTGCAGCTGCTTAACTGTGGTGATTCATCCACCTGGCTCTCCTGGCTGGAGCCTTAATTAGTCAATTCCACGCTGCTGCGTGGGGTCTCTTCCTAGGCCCAGTCTACACCGCTGTTAAGTGATACCAGTGATAAACTTGTTTAAATAGAGTTGCTGCTCTCGGGTTCACTGAGCAGGGACACGTTTTATTTTTGTTAGGACAGAAAATGGCATTAAATTGGTTTATTTATATGGGGTTGTGGCCAGCATAGAATAAACTCCTCAGACTGGTTCTACCCTAGTGACAGAACAGATCGAGGCAGCAGGTACTACAAAAATGGCTTCACTATTTCCATGTTATTAAAAATATATATATCAGATGCTTCTTTTAAGAACAAAAACAATATCTAATGGTATTGTAAATTAAAACAAACTTTTGTCCAAAGGGTTCAAACCTTACAGGGTGAAGACATGTAACACGCAATCCCCAATGTGTATTCAGTGAGGGACATGGAATAAAAGTGACAGCCAATTTGGAAGATAAAATAATCTATGAAACATCAGACTGTCTGCTAAAATGTGGGGGCTTGTAGCTTTGAAAATAAAATTGTTTTTAAATAAATGAAAATTATTGAAATAACATTTTTAATAAAGGGAATCTTGTAAACTGACATTACAGGTGTGGTAGGAGGTAGAATCAGAACACAACAGAATTCCTTGGAATGGTTAGTTGGCATCTATTCCATCCCTTGTGATGATTATTCTTTATGTTTCTGTTCATCTTTATGTCTAGGTATTATTTAACACAAATGCCAACTGCAGCAGGGAGGGCTAATTTAGGTACAAAAATCAAATACGGTTCCAAATAGGACAGCTTATTATACATTTGCAAACATCCCCTAAAATGTCATTACATTGTAGTAGGATTAAAAACACTGAATTATGCCATGACCTTTCTGCAGAGGATGAAAGTTTAACCCTGAAGCAAAATTTATATTGAGAGTTGCCTGTCTCTTAATTTAGAGCTCTCAGTACTCCAGCAAAAGGAAAAATTATTTTTCTTAATTTCTGTGTGTCCAAATTAATTACATCAGGGTAATTTAAACTTGCAAATGCTGACTCCAAATTATTTTGGTTAACTTTGCACGCCTATGTTTGCATCTTCCTTCCCCATCAAAGCATTTGAGGTTTCCTGAGCCTTACTTAGTCCAGCAATATGGTAGGTGTCTGTCCTCAGTGAAGCTAGCTGAGGAGGGCCTCATAGCAAATGGCTGAACAAATCAACAATTAAAATACAGTCAGCACAGCTAATCCTACACTCTTTGTTGACTTACCAGTTGATTAGCAGATCTCAGAAATTAGAGACTAACCAAGTTCATACAGACAGGCTGGCTGTGCTTATTTGCTACTCCATAACCTGTGCACAGACCTACAATACAGAGGTCTTGCTGAATTGAAAACAAATTCAAATTTCCAAAAGGAGAAAGAAAAAAAGACAGCAAAATCTCCTCAAACAATAGCATTGCTTGTGACAGCAACTCTTTCTTAGCAGCCTCGAGTGTTTAACATATTGAAACGGTTCATCTTCCTTCAATGGACTTTAATAACTCTGCCAGGTAAGAAGCTGTGCTCCATACTTCTTCATGTTGTCTTTCCCCCTCAACATATCTATACTGATGTGCTCATCTGGTCAACTTTACGGCCTCGGTGTGTGCAGCTCAGAGAGCTCAGTTATTGCCGTCATCAATAACCTGCCCGCTCTCTCTGCCTCATCCCTCATGCCTTCCTGGTACCTTTCCATGGCTAATAAGAGCGCTTTGCCATGATCACTGATCAATACGTGAGGGCACCTGTTCCCCTTACTCAACTCACCCTGCTAAAGTAAAATGACAAAGGACAAATATGATTTTGGCTGGATCTTGTCGAGTAACAAGAAAACTGATCTGGAAGACTGATCTGGACCCTTTGGGGCCAATTTATACAGATAAACAATTTTTACAGATAGGATTAATCTCTTCTTTCTTTGCTCTCTAGCCATCATACTTGGAAGGAAATATAAACCTTATTCAATATTATATTAATCAAGTGTTATTTTAAAGCATCTGTATTTTAATGCATGATTCTAAAATTAATAAATTGCAGGAGATCCCGATACTATATATTTTCTAAAAGGCTCATAAATACAATGTACCCTGATGATTAACTTTGTAGCTCAAATTTTAGAATGCTGACATGTTTATAATTAGATAATATATTTTGGATGCTGTACTTATTTGGCTGCATAAGATTTACATTTTCTTATTAGCAAAACTATCACCTGGGTCCTTCTCTATACAGGCATGCACACGGAGTAGCATGATTGTCTGAGCACTTACACATGAACTGCCGAACTCTGAAAGCTGTAGGGACAGACATGATTGATTATATACAGTGGAAATACATGTGCTCCAGGTCAAATTTTAACACTTGAAAACATTAGCCTAACATGATATTTTTTAAAAGAAGAACATGATTAAGTTTATTGGGATTTCTTCATAAAATTAATATACAAGAACAAGAACACAGTGATGACATTTTGGTAGATGTAGGGATGGAGGTTAGTAACACAATAATCACACCAGTTTCAAGTTGGGACTAAATTGCACAATTCATAGTAAGTAGCAGCACAGTTTCAGCACTATTATGCTAGTATCACAGGTATGGGGCTACATGTGCATATACAATCTCTTTATAGGTAAGTCTCATGCCACCATCAGCATAGTGAAATTTTGCTCATGTTCCAGTTTTAAACTAATATTTTTAACTGTCACAGTAGCAAATAGAAAAGTATGAATTAAAATGAAGAAAGTATACTCGCAGTAGAGAAATTACATTTTTGGTTACAACTTTTCAACCTAGGTATTATATGTTAATTTCCCAACAAATTATAGCTATCTTCGCAGGAGGCATTGAAAATATAATTTCCAAACTAAGATTTCTTTTTTATTTGTTTCCGTTGGTTTGCTTTTGGTTTGAAATTTTAAGATTATAGGCCATTTCTAGTTTTATTGAGCACTCAGCATTTTTAAATTTGAATTTTATTTTAAATTTTGTTTTACGGAGCTCACTACTTATGCTACAAATAGCTTGAAGCCTTTCCCTCCTGAAAAAACTGTGAGGGAAAGGCTCCAGCATACATTATGAGGCTGAGACTTTAAATGACTGGGAAGACAATCAGAATGGTCTCGATGCTACTTTGTACCTAGGTTTACAAGTCATGGGGCTTAGTTTATGTGGCCAAAAATTTTAAAAAATCAAATTCTAGAAACCCAGGAAACATTTAAAATTATATTGAGATTGTGATGATAAGCATTGCAGGGTTAACACTGATAAGAAAAGAATCTGAAGGGCAAACTAAAAACTATCTTTGCTCCTTTCCAGCCACACAAATTAATCATAGCATAATATCAACACATTGAAATGAAATCTTCCCTTGAAGTTTAGCTCTCTTCATATCCTGCCCTTCATAGCTGAGAAACACAGACTAGGTAAGCTGATAAGGAAACATCCCTAGAGTCCCCCTGTGTACGCAGCCAGCTAAGCAGAGCCTCAGCGGTAACAGCATGTGCATTGCAGAAATCACTGGCTCCCAGCTCCCAGTCCACGCTACTCGGCAGAATTCAGAGTTCAAATTTTGAATCACACTGCTGAATATTCTAAACTGGAAAGAAATTTATATTCTTAGCTTCTAGGAACATTTTATAGTAATATTTCAATGAAAATCGAGGCTTTAAAAGCAATTAAATGTTAATTTAGTGTAAAAAATAGATGATCCATTAAAACCTAAGAGTTACCTTTCTGGCAGAGTGTTTAAGTGTCTATGTACAGTTTTAAACTTCATCTAAACCTTTCTTGGTTATTGATTTATTCCAGTATATTAGAGGTCCAAGTGAAGGCTTTTGCAGTATATTTGAAGGTAGGAAAGTTAACAGGAAAACAAACTCCAAAACTAACTGTAAGAAGCAGCCCTGCCAGTCTTCTCTTTTCTGCTCGCTGTTTGACTGGAATCCAGCAACTCCAGGCTTTGCCGACAGATAATTGTCCTCTCTCTAGAATGCCATAAAATCCCATCTTTAAACTACTCTGAGGGTCAGGCAGGGGTCAGGCCTTCCCCACTGTTTTTGATAGGGAAAAACACAACAGAGTTTAGAGTTGTAATGGATGAAGATGAAGGGGCTGTTTTAAAGTGTTATCTGCCCGCCTTGAGACAAAATAGACGCGTTCTTTAGTATTTCTGAATAAACAGAACAGATATTTAAGGCGAACTAATTTCTGAGAAAGCCAGGTCTATCTTGCTCCAGTTATCTTAAAAGGTAATAGGGTGAAGGGATTACTAGAATACATCTAATTCTTTAATTGTACAATATTTTTAAGCCAAAGGCCAAATTGGAGAAAAATCAAGCTGTGTGAATTGAAAGGGCTGAATTATAAAATTATAAAATATTTATCCTTACAGCACTAAGAAATATAAACTGAGAAGACCTTGATAGTCTGTAGGGGAAGTATTTATTTATATGAAGAAAAATCTATTATGTTAGAATGTCTGGGTAGTTGTCCAAACCAAGGTGCCTAGCAGAGAAGATAACGTGTATTCTTTCAGCATTCTTTTGGAACTTCATGTGCTCATGATACAATTGACATGGTTAAATATTTTGACCTGCAGTTGCATTATCTGTGCAGGCAATATTAAGAAAATTCTTGCAAATGTTCGGAAAGTGGCCTTTAAAATAAGCACTTAGTGGCATTACTAAAAGAGCTGTTTTCTCCCTCTTTGAAAAGTTTTTATGTAAATACACAACGAATCACTCCTTGAGGTGCACTGAAAATGTCGAACAAAAAGCCCTAATTACTTTTGCGGTGTTTAGGTTACAGAACATGTTTAGATAAACGATGAACTTGTTTCACATAGCACATTGAGCACCACTACAAGAAAAAAGAAAATAGAAGAAATGGAGGCTCTGGCAAGAGTGTATTGCTGCCTGCTTTCTAGGGCCAAGGCAGGATATGTCATATACATCAAGCTTCAAGAAACATAGGAAATATTTCAGGAGTGGTTTTATTTCCATTCAATCATTAAAACTGTAATAACTCAGTATTTCAGACAACATGCCATAAAAATACTCCCGGCTCGACTTTGTCAGTATGCTGTGATCATTTTCTTTTGGACTTTGGAAATCATTTCCCCATCTTTAGCAACTCTCCAAAATAATTCTTACTGACTGCAGTGACACCTACTGCTGGCCGAATTGTTCTACCTGGGGTGTGAGACACAGCCGCGGAATTTCAGCAGGGGATGTGAAGATGAACTCATAATTCTAATTATGCATGCAGTTCCTTGTAAAAACCAGTGCTTGTTCCTGGGCCCGTTGTGAAATAGGAAGGAAGTGCATTGTGCCTAAATCCTGGCGTTTGTCTCAGGGCTCCAGATCCAGTCCCATCTCTCCGCAGAAACAGCTGGGGAGGTGCTCAGAAGCCAGGGGCTTCCTTTCCCTCCAGCCTCCCTCTGCTTTCCCAGGCCACCTTCCTGTAATGATGCATCTATAAAGAGGCCTGCTATGTCTCAGTATAAACCACTACCTGATTAAGAAAATAATTATTCCAACTGCTACCACATTCTGCACAGTTAAGCTTTTTTTTTTTTAACAAAACAATGCTAATTTTCTCTTAGACCATCTGTGACCCATTCACATAACTGCTAAATGAAGACAATATTATTTTAAATCACTATCTTTGTTACCTTCGTAACCTTAAGAAATGCCAGCAAATATTTACAATTGAGACCATGATTCGAAAGATGCTTTTTTGAATTCTGTCCTAGCAAGAATTGGCAAGACACAGGACTATGTTTATGGCCAGGTTCTCCCCTTATGTGTGCTAGGATCACACCAAAAGCAGTAACAACACAAGAACAATTTTAAAATCAGCTGATTTTTTTTCTGTGATTATACTGTGATTACACCAAAACTACTGTGGTGTCTGGGATTGCTATCCTAGATTATTAGATACTATCAAGACTGCCATACCACAACTCCCAACTCCCAAGCCTGCTCTCAGACTGCCGTTTGATTTAATTTCCATGAGCCACTAAAAAGTAACCCTCAATGAGGAACAATAACTCCGTATACTGTCTGTCTTAAAGAAACCCCTTTCTAAAAAGAGAGAAAAGATTTCATTTGTAACATTTTCGATAAAATAAGCAATGAACTCTTTCTCTTTTCAATTTTGAAGAGAATATCGGAATGTGTGAATGTTCAAATCAAGTCAGATTTCTGTTGGGTGTTTAATAAGCTCACACATATATAAATGTGTGTATTTTATGTGTGTAGCATATACTAGGCATGTATAAATCTAAGATATATAAAACAGGAGCACTAAACATAATTTAAACAAGTAATAAGAACTTCATTTTCCCAACACAGCACATACAATTGCAGCCATGACAAAGCTCATCACGCCATCTCAGAAGGATATGACTTAGCTCTGAATTGCTGTTCTTAAAAATCTGACAATAGAAAAGAAGTATAAAGCATCCATTAACACAATCACAAAAGTTAGGGCGAAGAAGTTGCTCTCGGAGAGCCAATTATTGTTTGTTACTCCATAGTGCCACCACATGGAGTGAGATTTGAATATAATTCAACTGTTTCAGACTCAGGAAGCTGTCTGTAAATAATACTTTGCATACTTCAAAAAGATAGCAAAGGGAGATGTCTAATCTTTTCTCTAGTGTGTGAAGTCCAAAATGTTTCCTTGTGAAAACAGAGATGTCCCATTCCTGAGAGCATGGATGTACTGTAGTAAAAACCAAACCGCCAAACTGCTTTATTTCATCAATAAAAAAAGAACCATTTGGTAAAAGGGTGCATTACACATTTTCTATTTAAATTAGTTATAAGAAGCAGATGTTAAGCCTTCTTCGGTAAGGAAAAAAGGAGTTATAAATGAATTAAACTGATTTTCAGTAGATCTCTTACCCTCCTTTCATTGTCGATGCATTTGTTTTTAATAATAATCTGAATGTGCATTTATACTATGGATGCAAGTTCCCTTAGCAACTATTCTTTGAAAAATCTGATGGTAGGTTAGGAAAGTCTACAAATTAAACGGGGGTTTTACAAACATAAACACATGCAGGTCCCAAATTACATTAACCAGAGACTTTCAGAGTAAAAATCACCACATAAGAGTATCTATGAATGAATGCAGCCCAGGCTTAAATTCTATGCTCTAATAAAGCTTCTGTGATTTCAGATTTCATGATCTCTGTCAATTGGCTGTAAAATATAAATTGCAATTCAAGCAAGTTTGAGAGCAGTTTCTTTCTCTTTTTTTTTGGTAGAAGAGGTTGGTATAAATTATGATGATGACATTTCACATCCAAGCCTAGCCACCAAGTATTATTTCACAGCCCTTCGCTTGGCCAGCACCCCGTACTGTTCACCACCTGTAAGGTACTTTCTTTGGTAATTGTCTTTAATTAAATGCTTGACCCAGATGGTCTAACCAGAGGCTTTCATGCTCAAATATTTCTAAAAGGCGAAGGGCTTATGAGTTGCATCACAGACAGGGACGGAGTGCTGCTGTCTCCAGGAGGGTTCCACTGAACTCAGTCTTAACGATCTACCCTCGCTTACCTAACTTCAACACTATTTTTCCCTTTGACTGCATTAATGAATCCAATAAATAAAGCATTGTATCACCCATCCAGAATGGACATTAATTTTAGAACAAAACATTAATCAATTTAAATTTATGTACTAATGCAGACACAATCAATTTCAACTTCTTATGACAATTAGCAAAGCTTTTGCTACATCCTTAAAACACACTGACCCATCAATTATGGTTTGCATCAAAGTAATGCTAATGACACTCCTTAGTCCTTAGCTGTCAGCAACCCACCTGATTGGTCAGCTTGAATGCAGCAAATCAATTAATATAAATTATACATGCACAGAAAGATGGGTTAATATCATAAGTTAATTTAATTAATTGTGTTTGATTAAATGAGGTACTTTCATTAGCCCACTTAGCCATGAACCATATATACATCATCATAATCCTTTTACAAGCTCAGCCGCCCAGACAGGAACCTGACATCAAGAGCATATTCAAATCACCAGCCGCAGCCATGCAAACCTCCCTGCATAATTAACAGCTAAACGAGCTGCAGTCACTTAAGCTGAAAAGAAAACTGTTCACATCAACCTCCCTGGTACTGTTTAAATTGAAGATGTCATGGGTAAAACAAAGGTGAGCAGACAATGGTAATTAAAAATTAAAAAGGACAAGGGGGATTTGCAACTAATGGAAGCAAAGTGGCAAGAGGGCCAAGGGCCTGGTTCTTTCTGACACAGTGTTTGGGTGTCAGGTCACCCTGAGCCTCATCCTTTCTAGGGTGTGCTAAGCATGAAATGTCTGCAGGAATCAGGGAACACGGACCTTTGCATAGATGGTGGCCAGAGATGAACTTGCAAGCCACTCTATTAGGAGCAAGTGTAATTGTAACATGATGCTGGCCAAAGCAGTGCTTTGCCATTATCCTGTAATAGACCTGGCCACATGTGATGCCAGGTCCTGTCCAATTCCCCAGGTCTGAGTATCGGCCATGTTTTCAGCTGCGGTTCTGACATTAGGTATCAAATAGTGTCCAAATGCAGAGCCTCCTTCAGCTCCTGAGGATGGTGGTTCATTAAATGGATTTTCTTCCAGACGACATGGCAGAGACTTGACATAAAATATAGGGATGTCTGATGGAAGTTATTCATTCCTTTCTGGTTCAATGCACAACCTTCCAGGGATGGTTTTAATTCACACTGGTTCCCAAAGTATAACAAATAGCAGAGCTACATTTCAGAGACTGCACCAAGCCTGCACTGCAGTATCCACACAGCTTGCCCAGCACATAGCAAGGAGGGCAGCATCACTCAGCTGTGTCCATGCCTGTGGAGCAAAAGGCAGTAACCCATCAAGTTCAAAATGCCACACATAAGAGTAACTCTGAAACAGAGCCTATGTTATTGTACTTTTGCAGCTTGTGGTATCAATTCCCCACTACATTTTAGATATTTAGATATAGCCTTAATAGCAAAATAAATAGGAGCTTGACTGAGGGACATTTGAGTCATCAGAAAGGAGTAACATATATGTGGGCATTAGCCTAAGTAATAGGACTTCATAGACAAACATAAACACTGCAACTAGGATAATACTTATCCACAGATTTAACCAATTATCATGTGTCTGAGGCACATGATCGCAACTTGAGGGAGAGGAGAGAGAATGGACTTCAATGTAATTTGTTTGGGCAGCAAAAAATGGCCTGTTCCCTTTTTTGCCAGTGGAGGAAAGGCTTCCTAGTTCTAGATAGATAGACAAATTGATGTAATTATAAATCACACCTGTACATATGACCACCTTATATATTACTATTCCATATGGGAGCTGTGACTGCTATGTACGTGTAGCATAGCCACAGCAGGTGACTCGGTCAGGCAGCCAGTGCTTCCAGCAGAACCCTGGGACTTACTTTTTGAGGACAGCTCTTTCTTGCCCCAGAGGTGAGGGTACCCAACCAGCTCTTCTGCTTAGTTGTAGGCTAGCTGTTAAGCTTCTGCCTCCACTCCTGGCCATGCTGCCCTTAGCTCAGCATCACTAAATCTGGGGAGACATAAGTATACCCCTCTCATAATGCTGTTTGAGGCTTATAGCAGCCACTCTATGCAAAGACATTAGAATAGTGCCTGGTATGTGATCCGCTCCAAAGAGATGATGGCCTTTAATATCATTATCAGGGTTTGCAGTACTTCCATCTCCCAAAGTAGAATGCATTCTTATGTCCCTAGAAAATATCATTATGCTAGGTGCATTACTGCTTCTACATTATAAATGAAAATTTAAGAATCCTTCCAACTTGAAGCCATAGCATCCATTTTTCTTGGGTTTGCAGGCTGCCTGTGTAGTGGGGCTGGGGCTTCCTCTGTTTCTCATTCTGGAACCAGCCACACTCCAAGGCCTATTATTCTCATGAGAGATACAAAAGTTGCAGGAATATCTACTGGAAAGATGCATCACATTCTCCTGCTCTCATCATATAGGCTTCCATTCTAGTGGCTCCAGCGTCATGTAGATAGATGGACAGACAGCAGGGAAGTGGATAGCAGAGAAAAGGACCACACTGGGAACAGTCACTGAATGTGATCCAACAACTGTGACAGGCAAACTGTGGTTAAGGAAACCAACACATCTGCTAGTTATTTATCATGTCCAGCCCGAGAACCATATTCAAGAACCGACAGTGGAGTTCTGACATGTATTTGCACCCATTCTTTCCTCCCACTGTCAGACCTACAGGAAATTCCTTAGTTAAACTGTTTCAATGGATGATGTACAGATGAAAAGATAAACAAAAACACGGTGTTCATCTTTGGCTGTTTTGCTCTGCTGGCTGTGTAATGTCATAGGACTTTCAGAATCACACACTTTGGGAAATCTCATACATACCACGTACTTCTCAATAAAAATTTTGTGCAGCTAAATAAATTATTAGAAGAATAATATTCTTTTCAGTGAGATAATTTAAATATG
>NW_004624806.1:2395802-2413898 GCF_000247695.1 Heterocephalus glaber
CATCTCCTGGAAATCTATTTGCATCTGTTTTATGGATTCCATTTGTTTCCTATGTTGGGATTCCATCATGTTCCTGAGCTCCTCTCTAGATTTATTATTCATGTCTTGTACTTGGAGCACAATGTCTCCTGTTATCTGAGAAATTATTTCTGATTTCATTTTTTCCAGATCCCCTTTTGTTGCCAGTTCAATGGGTCCAGGTGGTTGGGTATCAGAGTGTTCCATCTCATTTCCCTTTGGGGTTACTGTAGGTGATCTGGAAGTCTGGTTTTGAGACTTATGTTTTTTCTCATTTTGACTGTGGGGGCAGGTGGGGTGCTTTTGACGTCCATGTGCCTCACATCCTCTGAGCTGGGAGAGGTGGCTTAAGGGCCGGGAGTGGTGGTAGGGATGGTGGCCCAAAAGCCCCTTCTTCTGGGCTGGGAGTGGCGGGATGTTTGACAGCCCAGAAACCCCTTTGTCTAGCCCAGGAGCAGTGGGATGGTGGCTCAGAAGCCCCTACCTCTGGGATGGAAGCAGTGGGATGGACCTCAGCCCAAAAGCCCTTTCCTCTGGGCTGGGAGTGGCAGGAGTGATGGTGGCTGGGCAGCCCCTTCCTCTGGACCAGGAGCAGTGGGACAGTGGCTCAGAAGCCCCTACCTGTGGGCCAGGAGTGGTGGTGGGAGGGACAGCAGCCCAAAAGCCCTTTCTTCTGGGCTGGGAGCAGCAGGAGTGATGGTGGCCAGTCAGCCCCTTCCTCTGGACCAGGAGCAGTGGGGCGGTAGCTCAGAAGCCCCTACCTCTGGGCCAGGAGTGGTGGGATGGACAGCAGCCCAAAAGCCCTTTCTTCTGGGCTGGGAGAAGCAGGAGTGATGGTGGCCAGGCAGCCCTTTCCTCTGGACCAGGAGCAGTGGGATGGCAGCTCAGAAGCCCCTACCTCTGGGCAGGAATTCTTTAAATGCTGAGAATTTGATTAGCTCCAGTACAGTGGTCTGGTGGTCCCCTCTGCATCTTTGTAGTGTGGAACCAGGTGGCTGTACAGAGAAGAGGCCAAGGGAGCAGGGGGAGGGGTCCAGTGTATTGCTGCTGGAGCGCGGGCTGATTTGGTGTTTTCAGCATGACTGGCGACCTCGGGACCATATCCACAGACCTGCCTGTCTCTATATTTTAAAATTTTTATTTTAGTGCATGTTTGCAATATATAATAACTACATTCATCATAGACAGTTGGTACATGTACATAATACATCTCAATTCTTTTTATGTATCATCCCTTTCCATTTTCTGTATTGTAAATTCTGAGAAACTCTGGGAGAGAAATCTTAAGTTATTTAAACCGCATTTCTGAGTTAAACAGTCTTATTTCCCCCAGGACACACACTTTGACTTACAAACTCAGTGTTTTCTGGCTAGAGTTTGGGAAGCACTGGTGTGGAGGAGTGATGCTTAGGAGGGTTATCTAGAAGTATCCTTGATCCAAGGATTCTTGATCTCTTTGGTCCAGGAGAGCCCCGGGAATACTTCAAGGAAGAATGCAGCCCTGAAGTCCTTACTGCCATCACTCTTACAGCCAAACCCTGGGGATGTGACTATCACTGGGAGTCAGTTACCTGGAGGACTGAGTTCAAAATCATCCCCCCCTGGGCCCCAGAGATGACACTGACCACATCGTTTTTTTCTACTCAACCTTCAACCTAAATCACAGCTATGGCCTATGTACATAGGCAATATTTTTCATATAAATCTTTTCCTAAATTTTGCAATTCTGAAGATATTAAGCTTAGGAATAAATGGGGATAATTACTTCTTAACAAAGAATGAAATGCTATGAAACTGTATTATGGATGATTGTGTGGCTTTGAAAATTTACTAAAAATCATTCAGTTGGAGGCATAGTGTTGAATATTACAAAATATAAATTATACCTCAACAAAACTCTTAATAGTTAGAAATTTTCGATGGCACTGTGCCTGCCTCACAAGGGCAAGGTCCTGAGTTTGTTCTCCGGTACCACAAAAAAAAAAGCATAACTTTTTTCATTAAAAAATCTGTTAATGGACTCAAAACTAAAATTGAAATGGTGACTAGGTTACTGATCCTCCACTTTCTTCAGGGAGATCTGGCATAGCACAGGTCCTGGAGAAGTTTCAACATTGACTGTTTCTGAAATCAGAAGTCCCTTGGGTTGAAATTTAGAGGATTCTTTTTCCTTATTCCATTTGTGGTCTTGGGCAGGTTCAATGGCCACTCCTTCTCTTTCATCACATTTAATTCTCTGTCTTCTTTTAACCAGCATCGTCAAAAGCATTGCAAATTTTCCTTCCACTATACTGACTCAATTTTCTGACATAAATAGGCAAGAGGTACTTTTCTTTGACTTGCTGCCACAAGGCAAAGTAATTCATCCATTTCTGGTGGCTTACCATCTCACATGGATTGCAAACATAGGTACAAGGAGTTTTCATCCTATGTACTCTGTTCCTAACTGCACATATCCTTGAAAGTAGCCCTTCTTTAAGGACCCTGTCAGAGAGGAGAAAACTTTCTGTTGCAACCTTGCCAGCAGAGTTTAAAAAACTTTATTTGGACAGCTTTCTTTTAAGTTGTTAGTGTCTATTCCAGGTTAGGAAATTTTAACCTGAAGTAACATTTCAAAATGTGAATGTAGAAGTTCCACATAAGCCATAAATATGTGTATTTGGACAACAGAGAATGGAAGCATAGAGCTGTAGAAGAGAAATAGAGAATATTGGAGAATATCCATTTAGATGTTAGGATAGGGAAAGACAAGAACAAAAGAGAGAAAGGTAAGAAGAAAATGCTATTTCAAAAGAAAGAAAGTGAAAGATAATTTTGTGAAGTCACTGGAGAAAAACTCATTCCACTTGCTGTCTAGTGGATCGTTGCTGACTTGTGAGAACAATTTTATTAGTGTAGAACTAAAGTCAGAATGAAACTGAAAAGATAGCTTGGGATTTAGCAGTAGAGACATAATTTGGGTAAGAAAGTGAAGGAAAGGGAAATGTGGAGAGCACATATAGGCTTACATGGCACTGTATAGGAAGTATGGGTGAAGACAACTGCTGATGGGGACAAATGGGTTTGGATTTTATGGAAACAAAGCAGGTTCAGAGTTTGCACTAGGAAGTTTCTATTGGTCAAAGAGTGGCAGGGACACAGTACAGACATGGTATGGATATAATGGCAATTCATATCGGCCATGCCCCATAGCTAAGACTAACTGCTGACAAATTCCACAGTGAGAAGGGGATCTTGGGAGACAAGAATGCAGTGAGACAGAAGGAAGAAGCTGCTCATCAGAGCAGGTGATGCAGTTTCTGAAGGAGAGCTATTTAGGGTAATGAGAATCTGCTATATTGGATCTGTTGAAGATGACTTCAGTGTCTGTTGACTTTGGCCACAACTTGTGAACAAGCTGAACTGTAAGGTGAAGACACTTTTCCACTCAGCAAAATTCATCTTAAGTATGTATTTTACTTCCTTTATTTCATTTTTTGCCCTGCACTGTTCCTTGGATGCACAAATAAGTTCTCAGGTGAAATCCTCATTACGCTTTAGTGTTGTTTTCATCAGTTGTCTTTCACAAACTGGATAAATATATATATATCCATTGTGATGGATTAACTAATGGTCGACTTGGATCACCCAGCTGAACTGAATCAGTGTGGTTTGGGCATGGCAGACCCACCTGAGGACTTTTGCCAAAGGCATAAAAAGAGAACTGGAGAGAAAGACCCTTGGCTGTTGATGTTTTTGAAAAAGCTTGCTTCAGGTGGTTTTCCTGATGCAAACTTGGCTGTTCTCTCATCATCAGAGGAGCTGAGTCTTCACTGTCTCTGGGAATGGCTGCTGTTCTCATCAGAGGAGCTCTGATCTTTACACCAAGCATTACTTCCTGACTCCACTGTAGATCCCTCAGCCTGGTGGCACAAATCCTTCATCTCACAGGTACAGGCTTTCTAGCTTCCACCATTGGCCTTTGGGCCTTCCTGGTGCAGAGCCTCGATATAGACATGCATGAGATATTGCTGTGGGCTCTAGGCCACTGGCTGGACTCATGGAAGGCATTGCCCTGGACTCTAGGCCTTCAGTTGGACTTGTGTGGGACACTGTTGTGAAATCCAGACCTGTGGTTGAATTCTTTGGGTCTCTAGTGTGGGGTTAGATCTCTTGCACTCCTCTGCATTTGACTTTTTGGGTCACTATTATAAATTAATCATATAAATTATGTGTTCTGTATTAAATCCATTTCCTTGCAAACCCTGACCACAACATCCATGTCTGTCTGTCTATCTATCTATCTATGGCAAAAGAAAGGCAGATACTCACCATATAGGCCAGGCTGTTATATAACTTGCTATGTTTCCCAGGCTGGTCTTGAACTCATGATTTTCTTGCCTTAACTTCCCAAGTTCTGGGATTAGAGGCATGAGGCATGATACCTGGCCCCGTAAATTCTTAAATGTACTTATTCTTCTAGTAAAAATAAAACATTCTCTTCCTTCTAGTGTTTTGTATATTTTTAAGGACTCCAGATTGCTATTTAGTTTATTGAACCATGAGTAGATACTGATGCATTTGGTATTGGGTGCAAACCAATGCCCCAGGATGTGGAATGAACTCACCTTCTGTTGAATGCACATAGGTGCTAAAGTTTTCCTGGTGACTTCATGGGTGAGTGGGTGGGTGGAGGCTATTCTCATAGAGGAGGCATTCTCTTAGCATGGGCATGCTGCAGTGAGCTTGGAATATTTATATACGGATTAATATTAATTCTACTGATTCCTGTATTACAAAGAGTCTGTTCATTCCATCAACTGCTTAACTGATAGACATAAAGCTCTCAATTTTATTTCCTTATTTATTCTTTAAATATTTGTAGAAATCATAGGAATATTCTCTTTTATTCCTAATATTTATAATTTTGTGCTTTATATTTATTATTCTAGCTAAGGTTTTATCATTTGTAGTTTTCCAATGAGAAGTTCTTGCCTTTATGGTATTTCTTCTGTTTCCATTTTACAATATTGTATTCTATTGCTTCATTTGTTCCGCTTTTGTGTTTGTTTTGTTTTATTCTTTTTATTAAATTCTTTAGGATATATCATTAATTTTAATACTTTTCTTTATAAGCATTTAAAATGTTGATTTTCCTTTAACATTTACTATTCCTGCATCTCAAACTTTTTGATGTGCAGTATTTTCAGTATTAGTTATTTCAAAATATATTCTAATTCCTTGAATTTATTTTGGATTTGTGAATTTATTTGGCAGGGTCTTATTTTTTAAGTAGAGACTTCACAAACATTTTGATATTACTAATTTCTACTACAAGTTTGTTATGGTCAGACTGTAACTTCAGTCATTTTAAATTTATTGAAACTTGCTTTATGGCTCAACATATAGTCAATATTGGTAAATATTCCATGTTTAGTTGAAAATAATACAGATATTTCCATGTTATAGATGGACTTACAGAAGTATCAGGGCAAGTTTGTTGATGATGATGTCTTCAAAATTCATATCAACTGTTTTTTGTATATATCTTTAACTGTTTTAACAATTATGGAAAAAATGGTGTTAGAATCCCTAACTACATTTGAGGATTTGTTCATTTCTTTCCTTAGTTCTATATTACTTCAAATATTTTGACTTCTGATTTTATATAATAGTTTTTTGATATATTTATATTTTCTTTATAAAATGTACCTCCTTACCTTGAATTTCTTTTTTTCCTTGCTGTTAATGTAGTCATACCCCATTGATTACAGTTATTGTTTATAATGGTAAAATTTTACATATTTTTACTGTTAATATTTCTACATCTTTATATTTAAATGGTGCCTCTTGTAAGTACACATAGTTTGGTCTTCTTCATTCTGAGAATCTCTACGGTAGTGTCAAATCCATTGGTATTTAATATAATCCTGAGTATGGTTGGATTTAAACAGCAAATTGCTACTTGTTTTCATTTGTCTCATTCTTTATGGTTAATAAAATAAATTTTAGTACTTCATTCTATCTTTCTCATTGGATTTTATCTATGCTTATCTTTTTTAAAAAATGTTTTCTCTCAGATGAATCTTAAGTTATCACTGTCAACCCTAAATTAGCACTAAACCTCTATAGAATTAATGTAAGATTCTTGCAGCAACTCCCCATTGTATTAGTCTTATCATATATTTCACTTTCACTTTGCTCCTGTATGTCCCTTACTTCACCATAACAACATTTTGATTATTCCAGGAGACTTTAGTATTTTTTACTATAGAGGCCTGCTAGAAACAAAATCTCTATGCTTTTGCTTATCTTGAAATGACTTTATTTTGTCTTAATTATTGAAAGATGTATTTACTAAATGTTATATTCTATATTGGCAGTGCTTTTTCTTTCTCTTGGTATTTGAAATAGACTGTTCCATTGTCTTCTGGTTCAAATTGTGTATAATGAGAAATATCTTTACTATTTCGTATATAATGTCATTTTTTTCCTTTGGCTACTTATAAGATTATCCTTCTATCATTGATTTTAGGTAGTTTGATTAGGATATACTTAAGTGTGGCTTTTTTTTCTTTTTTACATTTGTTGACTTTGAGGTTTTCTGCAACCGTGCATTGATTTTTTTTTGATAAATGTGGAAACATTGTGCAATATTCATTCATATATGCATGTTTTTCCCTCTCGCTTTTCCGCCTTAGTTTCTGGGACTCAGATTACTTACATGTTTGCCTTCTTTTTAAAATTAATTTTATTGGTACATTTAAGTATACAATGTAAAGACATTCATCATTGGAAATTTGCACCTTTACATAATCCATCTCCGTTCTTATTTTTTCCCCATTCCCCTGCCCTCCCTCCAACCCCTCCACTCCTCCCTATGTACAAAGACTTTGTTTCCATTTTTTCTTTTTTCTCATATTAATTCTATTCCCTTCTTTCTTTTCCCCTACCCCTCCCACTTCCCCTTTGGCTTCTTGATATGCCATACAGGACATTAGCTCTGGGTGATTGTTTTGTTTTAGTCTTTTTTCTTCCTTGACTAGGTTGGATTATTTCTCCTAATCTGTCTTAATGTTCATTAATTTTTTATGTCATTGTATTCCATCTTCTGAGGATGCCATCTAATGAAATTTTCAGATCAGGTGTTATATTCTTCATACCTAGAATTTTCTTTATATTGATTCTTAATTTTTGCAACTTCCATATATCATCAGAGGTCATCAGAGGAGAAACTCTTGGGTCCCTTTAAACTGTCTTTTTAAAAATATTTTTTCTAGAGTTTATAATTATTATTGGTAGGGAGTTAATCCGTTTAATCTACTTTGCTAGTTTTTCCAAAATATATAGCAAAAGTAGCAAAATATATCGTCAAGTATATATCAAGTTGGACACAAGTGCAAAAGGGTGATGAATGTGTGTTTAGGGTTTCTGGGCTTTAGTATTAATTTTATATATTTTGGAAGATGTTTTATATCAGAATTGGGGGAAACAGGCTTGATAAGTGTGTTCGAGTGTTTGTATTCATGTGTGTATCTTATCAATTTTCTTTTTGCATGTCATTCATTAAAAAATATTCTTAGAACTTTTACTACTCATCATTAAATTCGTTTAAAGTTCCAGTTAATTTTCAATCACCCTAATATGCCAGTACCACTAGAAAGTATTGCAACCCTAAATATTCCCTTTGAAGGGATGAAAAATTGAGGCTGAGAATGGTTGTGTAACTCACCAAAGTCTATCAGAAATCAGAATTTTAGTTCTTTTGGTCTCAGCCCAAGGCCGGATGCCCACAGCATTAGGCAACATTTTCATCCCTGCTGATTGAAATATTCTCTCCCCACCTTTGACTGTTCAAAGTAGCTGTCCTGTGAAAATCGGTTTCAATGTTACTCCATCTTCTTTTAATCATCTCGTCAGTTATTACCTCTGTCTTCTATAACTTTATGGTAGCTTTTACACGTTGTTTCAGTTGTATTTTTAAACCTCACATTTTAACCTATAAGTTGATAGAGTATTAACTTTAAAAGACATGAAAGTTTTCTTTCCTTGCCCTGAGTAGTCACTCCTGGAACAAAAGGTAAGTGTTTATTCAGTGTGCATGATGTGAGGAAATCTAATCTGCTGTTGGGAGAGCAGATTTACATATTGCTAAGCATTTTGAACGTCAACCTTATATGGAAGCAAAACAATACCCTATGGTGAGCTGGACACATCTGGAGCATTATATAAAGGGCCTCCCCCACTCCTGACATTCTTCCCTGGTGGCCCTCACACCCTGTTGGGGAGTTCTGAGTTCTGTTGGGGGTCACAGCTGGAATTTTTTCATGTTATGAAAACCTAGAGAAGGACACCAATAGTGTCCAGACTTCATTAGATTCTGACAACTAATGCCAAGATCTCCATGAAACTGAGAGTGCCACTCAAATGTCAATGTTACCTTATAAAGATAATCAAATCTGTCTCATAGATTGGACTTACTCAAAGAGCAATGGACAGCCCAGTCTCTAGTTAGTAGATATGAAATGGCTATTGCCGCTGTTCCTTTCTGGAGCTCTGCTTGTTCCTTATATGTATGACTGACCAAAAGGTCAATTGGAATAATGTAATTTTTTCTTATTGGTTATTAGTATATTCTGTAAATCTAGAGTGAGGTGTAATCAAGCCAATTTATTCTTTTTCAGGTGAATTTGATCTTTGTACTTAAATCTTGAAATAAAACTATTCTCTTTCATTGCAAGTAATTTTTCTCTTATTAAATTTCATAGTCCTTGAAGACATAAACCATTTCCTCATGGATTTGCTTCATATTAGTGATCTCTTATTAATGGATAAGGTGAAGAATAATATCATGAGACGATGCCAGAGAGTCCACTCATACCTTGGAAAAGCTCATGGTTCAGTAGAGAGGGTTGTGCTATGAACAAGTACAGATGAAAATCATGTTATGGTATAAAAAGCAATGAGAAAACAATGAATGATTTGCTTGAAGGAAATGAGAACAACAGTGCAGAGTTGGCCTGGAAAGAGGCGGGGAATACTCTAGACAAAGCAGGACATGGCACCCCCTCCAACTTGAAGTGCTGCATGTCACGTGAAGGAGCTAATCTTTATGCCTGTGGCCCTCAGTGCTTTTATTTAGATCAGACACATGACTGGCTTCCTATGCACAGACTCCCAGGAGGGAACATGAGTTCCATTCCCAGTTCACTATGCTTGGTTCACACCTTTGTCTTCATAGCATGTATGCTTATTTGAATGTTAATGTATTTCTGTAATGCATTAAATTGTCTCTAATTTTAAAATCAAACATAAGTTGCTTATCAAATTGATATTCAATGGTATCAAATTATTTTGAATGGCTTTAAAAATTGGCTTGCTTCCCTGGGCCCAGCCCCAGTGAAGTTCCTGGCTTTGGGTAATGGGGAACTGGGGCATATTGTCCACAGCCTCAGGGAGAGATGGAACCCAGCGTCAGAGATGGTCGCAGTGGTCTTGTGGCTACCCAGTGGTGTGATTTGGCAAAACTCAATGTGGGAGTGAAGGGCACCATATAAACAGCCAGTATTGATTAAATTTTGAAATTCATGATGAAAATCTATTCAAATACATTTAATGAATGCCTACTAAGGATGCAGTTTCAAATAATACAGTCTCTTAAACTGATTGCAACCTCTGAAAAGACTGAAAAATAAAATAATTCACAATGATGAGGCTGATGAAGAAGCTCTTATGGTTGAGATTTGGAATGTGCCCCCAAACACACATGCATTGGGCTTTTGGGAGGCGATTGGATCACAGGGATGCTATACTCATCAGTGAATTAACCCACTGAGGCATCCATACCTAAATGTGTATTTATGAGGGAGGGTCTGCTCAGAAAAGGTGGTCACTGAAAGGCTATATCTGACCTGAAAGGCTATATCTCCCTCTCCAGCTCCTCCCTTCACTTTCCCCTTTTGGCCACCATGATGTGAGCAGCTTTTCTCCTCCAGGCCCTTTCTACATGCCATTTCTAGGAGTCAACTCAACATGGAACCAAAATAAAACTTTCCTCCTTTAAGTTGTGGGTGTTGGGTATCATGTTCAAGCAATGAGGAAAGTGATTAAGACAGAAGCAGTTGAAGGGTTTAGGAGAGGAGGAAGGAGGTAACCAAATATAGATTTTAAAGAAATCAGTCTAGAGAAGAGTTTGTAATGGTATAAGACAGGAGAATTTGGAGATTGATTGAAATCACTGTCATGATGATCCCAGGGAGAAATTACAGGACCTTAGAGTTCATTGGAATGAATAAAGGACTGGTTGAGAAATGTATGTGAATTGGATGGCAATTAGTGTCTAATTAGTTGTAGAAAGTAGGGGAGAGTTTGGACATGTCCTGTAGGTTTAATTTAGGCAATAGTTAATGAAACCCTGAAAAAGAGTAGTGGCAGTTGAGGGATGTCTGGTCCTGGGGAAAATCTCTGATGTCTTAAAGCCTAAAAATGAGACTAACATTCTCTGAGATGGCCTGGTGATATCGCAACCTTTCCGAATCTCTATTTATTACTATTATAGATATGAAAAATAATTGGTTATTGGTCCGGAAGGTTGAGTAGCTTCCAGTAAAGCTCTAATTTTAATGTTACAACACCACAAGTGTCTACTTCTGGATCACACGAGATCACCACTCAGAACCCGCTGTGACAGGACCAGAACAGGTTAGCGACAACATTTATTAAACTGTGATAAACAAACATTAAGAACAAATGCAGCTAACTAGAGCTGTTCTCTGGCCAAGAAAGTGTGTGCTGGAGAAGAAAAGGGGACTTCCTTCCCAAGCTCGGCAATCCAGAGGCTGGAGGCTGAGCAGGGACAGCTTTCTGGATGGAACTCTCCATCCATAATGCTCTCTAGAGGTAGCATTAGTGTCACCAGGGGACCAGGAGATGATGTCCATATGAAGATTAATGAGACATTACTTACGTTACTCATGTCTGCCTGGCTGTTCCAACTCCAGTCAAATTGAGGGAAAAGGTGGAAACCACTTGTTTAAGAAACGCATTTTTGAGGGGAGCTGTCCTTACAAATGGGTAGAGTTGAAGAGCATCGGGAGCCCTCCATATATTCCTTCTTCTCTCTTACATCTGCTTTCTGCTCTCCTATCTCAGGCTGCTGGGTGAAGGGCACAGGAGTAAAGCTGCTTGGTGATCCCACATCCTCATACCCATGGAGGGAAAGACTTGCTCTCTTCTAGTTCCATTGGCCATTAAAACTCATTGTGGTATGAGCTGAATTGCATTTCCCCAAATTAATTTATTAAATTCCTGACTACAGCACCTAAGTATGCATTGGATATTGAAGAAAAGCCTTCAAAGAGGTGATTAAGGTAAATTGAAGTCTTTTGGGTGGGACTTAACCTAACATGAGTGTTGTCCTCATAAGAAAAGAACATCAGGACACAGACACACAAAAGGTAGCCATCCAGAGACACATGCAGAGATGACAATGTACAAGTTTAGGACAGGGGCCACCCCAGAAAACAACCCTGGCTGCACCCTGATCTTGAACTTTGGAACTCCACAATTATGATAAATTACAAGTGTTGTTTAAGCCTTGACCCACTCTTGTCTGTAGTACTTTGTTTACAGCCTTAGCTGACTAGTACAAATCAGTTCCCTGAGTTTCAGTTGGGTCATGACAATTCCTTTCTGTACAGTAGCTGGTAGGTGACTTACATGGCTACAATTGGCAAGTATGGCCAAAGGGAAGGGAGTCAAATGACATAGATAACTTTGGGGTCATCTCTGTAGACACACATGCTGGTGGCAAGAGTATTGTATGGGCACAGAGCCTGGACCAGAGGTGGAACCATATGATGAGGCTGGTAGAACAGACAGCAGCATGGACTCCCTGGTGGCCCATGGGAGGATGTTCTGCTCCCCTTTCTTGGATGGCTAAATAACCGAGGAGCAGTTTACAGCACTGTGTCTTGGGTACTCTAACCTTGCACAGTACATTTCTCACTGTGTTTCCTTTGTTTGTTCAGATCAGCAGTTTTATGACTCCATAGCTCACAAGAGAACATTGTGCTACACTCCTTCCCAGTACCAATGTTCCCTCAAGATCCCCATGTCTTTCTACGGCCAGGACAGGGTTCCTTTGCTTTGCTTTTCTTATTTTTATTCCTAATTCATGTTTATTGTATAATTCAAAAGTAATACATCAAAAACTGAAAATATCTTTTCAAGTCAAACTCAAAGCTCCTCCTCAGAAAACACCCCTACAATTTTGAATCTATTTTTCCATAATTTTAATAGAGCAAAAGATAAGCAAAGATCGTACTTCCTCTTTTCTTTCATGAATGAAATCACACACAGCACTTTTGAGTATTTTTTTCAGTGATCTGTAGATCTCGAGGAGCTTTCCCTGTTGATAGAGCTATTGCATCATTGCTAGAGCACCAAGGTATATTTGCTACCCTTTTCACAGGATGTTACAGTTTATCTTAATTTCCCTGTCTTTGTAATGATGCAGTGATCAGTTGCAGCCAGAAATCTTTGTGAACCTGCATGCCTGACACTTGACCAGATTTCTAACAATGACCGAGAGTGAGGGATAATTTTGGAGCTATGATTTGGACTCAGTTTTGGTTTTTTTTGGATTACTGATTGATTTCTATAAATTTATTTCTGTCTAGCATTATATAATTTCTAACCAAAAACCTAAGTGTTTCTCAACTATCTCTTTTCTTTCTTATCATACAGTTCTTGAGAATTTGAGAAAAATTTTATATATGTAGACCTTAGAATTTTCCAAATTTGCCTAAGTATGTAGACTGCACAATTGAACACACAATTCTAGAGGCTCATGGACCCCTAATAGCCACAATGAGACACCCTGCACATCAATAGGTTGAACAATATGGCTCCAATAGATTCTCTATTACTTCTTTATGTATTCTACATGAATTAGCACATAAACTTTTAAATAATCTACTTTTTTGTTTATAGTAATCATATTGATTCTGAAATCCCAACTTTAGGAAATTTAAAACTACTACATATTTATGAAATATTCTGAATATGAAAAAATAAACATACAGACATTGGGGTTCAGCTGAACATGTTGGGAATTCATTTGCTTCTTGAGGTAAAAAATCATTGTGTGGGTACCAAGCAACAGCTGCTGTATGTATAAGGTATAAATATTTTATGAATAAAACTCAGTAACTTCAGCATCACTCAAGACCTATGCTCAATTTATATGGTGACAAACTGTGCTGTTTGTAGGGTGCCTTGCTCACGTGGTTCACATTCAGTTTCAAACCCCAACCTCACAGGATCATGCACTACAGCTTAACTAATCTGCTCACTTTACTGACATGCATAATATGCCTAAGTATTGCTAATTCAGCAGTGAAAAATAAATTACACTTTTAAGCCAAACAATTAACACTCAACTTTAAATGCTGCTTGCTGAAGCAAGTACATAGATAGCAAGTATACTATTCCTATGCTCACAATTTGTGCTGGGTTCATTAATTGGAATTATATTAATATTTTCCCATAAATCTCTTATCCATTTTATTAATTAATTCTAAGATTGATCTAAATTAAAGAACAGCGCATTTGATGCATGATGCATAAGCCATTTTTTCAGCATCTACAAATATCTCTCCATCAAGCAATATACTAGAATCACTGGAAGGAGGCTGGTGATTTTGGTGCAGGAAGACAGTGGAGAGCCAGGTTGCTCTAGTGATTTTCTAAGAGCAGATCTAATAAAGCCTCCTCTTAGCACAGCCACTATGAAGAGCGACTAGTTAGCACACTTGTAGAACCTTCCACAACATGGTCTCTGTCTCCTCTGGGCTTCTTACCTCTCTCTCCTTTCTCCTCCCAAATAACTCAGCTTCATCCATCTCCCAAACATTCTTCTCATACCCCGTGGGGACAGCCACTTAGATGCTTCCTGTGGCCTCTATCCTGACTTCTGTGATCTGAGACTCACTCGAGCATGTCCTGGAGAAGGCTTCTTTTGACTCCTTGTTGAGACCATCCTGGCAAGCACTGCCCACCCCTGCCTCATACATCTATGCAGAAGGTTCACTCCCTTAACCTGATCTCCTGGCACAGCATTCAGTATCTATAATGTTAATGGTGATAAACATCTGGGTACATAAATGTGTTACTCAAATTTAACCATAACCTAAAACTAGTTGTCTTTATTACCGATCATCTGATTCTAAGGTTATAAGTCAAAACATGGGTGGGAACAACAAGAAAAGGAAATTATGCCCAGATCAATACTTACTATAAACAATTGGTCATATTCATAGACTCACACTGTGGTGTGCAGAGCTTAGTCCAGAGTAGCATGTAGATGGTTACACATGCAAACATGTGTGCATGCAACTCACATATGTCAGCAAGCTACGAGGGCTCTCTAAATTCTAAATCAGCATTGCAAATAGATTCAAAGTAACACACACACACACACTCATTTACATGTTTTGGGTTAAACCCTACAACACCCATCAAGTTTAGCTAGGAGCAGCTTCACTGAAAACCAGCTATTTGTGGACTCAATGAAAATGTCATAGTAACTCAGAATCATGTCTTGCCCATTTGTGGGTATCTCTATGCAGAGGGGCAGCTGGTTAGGTGTCCAGGACTCAAGCTCCACTCTTGCATCTTGCTAGAGAAGTAGATGAGGGTGTGCCCTTGCCTACCAGCCTGTCCCTACTAATCACCCCCAGCCCCAGCTGCCCCTGGCCCCTCTAACCCACCATGAGACCCACAATAAAGATGAACTCCAAGAATTGCATAAAAACACCCTGTAGAAACCAGTCCTTCCCAAACATATATGGAACTTTAGTAGACATCAACCTCCCATGGAGAGGCTGGTGTCACTGCTAAAGGATATTGCTGAATTTTATGAGGAATGGTCATTTTGAGCATTTCTATCTTCTCCTGGCATCTGAGCATGAGATCAGTCTGGCTTAGGGAGGGCTGAGAGGGCTCCATTGACAGACACCATGGCCAGGAGT
Organism: Heterocephalus glaber; assembly: GCF_000247695.1. The sequence goes on from NW_004624806.1 coordinate 2,410,832, forward strand.
AGGGGAGGCCACAGCAAAAAGGCCCAGACATAGAAGACATGCTGGGGTAGCCTAAGCCATGATTATAAACTGGGATTGGAAAAACCATGGGCTTCAGATTCAGAGTCATGTAGTGAGGGTATCCTGGACACTCAGACTGGGCTGCTGGGTGTCCAAGCCAGCTTTCCTCAATTACTAATGACCCTTGAAGGACCTGCAAGAGTCTGTCCACAATGCAGGCAATGTTCCCTTGCAAATTTCAAGTTTCAAACTTTTTTTCTAAGAGACACTGTATCCAATTTGACTTAAATAATTTGGGGTTGAATTGTAGGACCATTTCCCTGATAACACCTCTGAAGCACACTATCTTTTTTTTTTTTTTGCATTTCAAAAAGACTGTATTAAGGGGTCAGCATGCCATGGCTCCCAGCCCAGAGGAGGCTTCCTGGTCAAAGTGCGACAGCTCCCACCCCAGAAGAGGCTTCCAGGTAGGTGTGCCACAGCTCCCAGCACAGAGGTGAGCCATGCAGGTGCCAGCAGCACCCCCACTCCCCATCCAAATGAGAAGACACATAAAAAGCTTCAGAACCAGACTTCCAGATCACTTACAGCAACTCCAAAGTGAAACGAGATGGAACACTCTGATACTCAACCACCTGTACTCCCTGAACTAGCAACGAAAGAGGATCTGGAAAAAATGAAATCAGAAATAATTTCTCAGATAACAGCAGAGATTGTGCCCATAGTACAAGACATGATTAATAAATCTAGAGAGGACACAGATTAAAAAAAAATAGAGGAGCTGAGGAACATGATGGAATCTCAACATAGGAAACAAATGGAATTCATAAAACAGATGCAAACAGATTTCCAGGAGATTAAAAACTCCATCAAAAGTCTATACAGCAGAATGAGCCAATGTGAAGACAGAATTTCAGATATAGATGATAAGATTGCAATTAGTGACCAGGAAAAGAAAAATTTCTTTCAAATTGTAAGGGACCATGAGAAATCAATCCAGCAGCTGCTAGACGATGCAAAGAAGAATAACATAAGACGGATTGGAGTCAGTGAAGAAACAGGACAGAGTGCAGATGACATAAAAAAACTATTCACAAAAGTGATGACAGAAAACTTCCCAAACAGGGGAAAAGAACTTGACATACAGATAAGGGAGGCATATAGGACTCCAACTAACCTTGATCCAAAAAAAAAATTCTACACATAGGCATATAATTGTTAAAATTCCAGAAACCCAACAGAAGAACAAAATTCTACAAGCAGTGAGAGAAAAGAAACAAATCACATACAAAGGAAAGCCCATCAGAATCACAGCAGACTTCTCAACACAAACTCTCAAGGCAAGAAGAGCTTGGAGTAATGTATTTCAAGCCCTAAAGGAAAACAACCTCCAACCCAGATTGATGTACCCTGCAAAACTATCTTTCAAAATGGATGGAGAAATAAGATACTTTCATGACAAAGAGCAACTTAGGAACTTCATAAACATCAAACCACCACTCCAAAAAATTTTAGACAAAATCCTAGGAAAAGACAATGAGGATCACAATCCCAGGAAGCCCAGCAGAATGAATCCACTGGGCATGACAAGAAATTAAAAGCAAAGGGGCAGAATTAAAAAAAAAAGGAAAAGTCATGACGATGATAACTCAATACACATCAGTTATAACCATCAATGTTAATGGTCTCAACTCACCAATCAAAAGAAATAGACGGGCAGAATTGGGTCAAGAAGTAAGATCCAACAATATGCTACATACAAGAAACACAATTAATTCAAAAATAAACTGATAGACTGAAAGTTAAAGGGTGGAAAACAATACTCCATGTGACACCAACTTGAAAAAAAGCAGGAGTAGCTATCCTCTTTGAAGATCAAGTGGATTTTAAACCCACACTGATTAAGAGAGAGAAAGAAGGACACTATATACTTGTAAAGGGAACAATCCAAGAAGAAGAGATGACAATCATAAATACCTATGCACCAAACCCTAGTGAACCCAACGATACAAAACAAATACTAACAGACATGAAAAATAATATAAGCATTAATACAGTAGTATACCCATTGTCACAAATAGATAGATCAACTAGACAAAAAACAAGCAATGAAATACTAGAACTCAATCAAACTCTTGAACAAATGAACTTAACAGATGTTTACAGAGTGTTTCACCCCACAAAATCAGAATATACATTCTTTTCAGCTGCACATGGGTTCTTCTCCAAAATAGATCTCATACATTCACATCAAACATATTTAAGTAAGTGCAAAGGAATTGAAGTTATACACTATATATTATCAGACCAGAATGCGATGCAATTGGAGATCAATAGCAAAACAAACCACATAAACATCATAAACACTTGAACAACACACTTCTGAATAACCAATGGGTCACAGAGGAAATTAAAGAAATAAGACATTTTCTTCAATTAAATGACAATGACAATACAACATGTCGGAATCATTGGGACACAAAGGAAATTTGGAGCAGTGAATACTCATATTGGGAAAACAGAGTGAGCCCAATTAAACAACCTGATGCTGAACCTCAAGCTTCTAGAAAAAGAAGAGCAGGAGAAACCCAAGCCCATAGAAAGGAAGAAATTACAAAGATCAGGGCAGAAATTAATGCAATAGAAACTAAGATAATGATACAAAAAAAATTAATGAAGCCAAGGGTTGGTTCTTTGAAAGAATAAACAAAATTGAAAAACTCTTAGCCAACTTTATCGGAAAAAGGAAAGAAAAGCCCCAAATCCATGCAATTAGGAATGAAAAGGGTAAAATTACAACAGACTCAGCAGAAATCCAGAGGATCATCAATACCTACTTCCAGAACCTATATGCCAAGAAGATGGAAAACACAGAAGAAATGGATAGATTCTTAGACACGTATAAATTACCAAAGTTGAATGAAGAAGACCTAAAAATTCTAAACAATCCAATATAAATCAATGAAATTGAAAACATAATTAAAAACTTATCAACTAAGGAAAGCCCGGGTCCTGATGGCTTCACCGCTGAATTTTACAAGACATTTAGAGAGGAACTGCTGCCACT
>NW_004624806.1:2414889-2419889 GCF_000247695.1 Heterocephalus glaber
ATCCCAGCAGCATACTTCATGGACCTTGAGAAAACAATCCAAAAATTCATTTAGAACAAGAAGAGAGCCAGAATAGCAAAAGCAATTCTAGGTAACAGAGACATGGCAGGGGGTGTTACAACCCCTAACTGGAAACTCTACTACAAAGCTACTGTGATAAAAAACAGCATGGCACTGGCAAAGAAACAGACCTGAAGACCAGTGGAACAGATTAGAAGATGCAGAAACAATGCCAGACACACTCAGCCATTTAATCTTTGACAAAGACGCCAAACACCCTGGCTGGAGGAAAGGTAGCCTCTTTAATAAATGGTGCTGGAAAAATTGGGTTTCAACTTGGCAAAGACTAAAACTGGACCTATATCTCTCACCATACACTGAAGTAAAATTGAAATGTATTCAAGATATAAATATTAAAACAGAAACGTTGAACTGGCTGGAACAGAGGATAGGTAGAACTCTTGAAGACATTGGTGTAGGAAAAGACTTTATGAACAAAACCTCAGTTGCCCGTGAACGAGCACAAACAATCAACAAGTGGGATCTCTTCTTACTAAAAAGCTTCTTCACAGCAAGAGAAACCACCAGCAGTGTGAAGAAATAACCCACAATGTGGAAAAATTTTTCACCTTCAGTACCTAAGACAAAGGTCTACTATCTCGAATCTATAAAGAACTTAAAAAGATCAGACCTCCCAAATTTAAAGATCCAATCCAAAATTGGGCATCTGAAATGAACAGACATTTCTCATACAAGGAAGTAGAAATGGCAAATAAACATATGAAAAAATGTTCAACATCACTGGTCATTCGAGAGATGCACATAAAAACAAACCTGAGATTCCACCTCACTCCAGAAAGAATGGCTGGTATTACGAAATCAACGAATAAGAAATGCTGGCGAGGCTGTGGGGAAAGAGGAACCCTCCTCCACTGCTCCTGGGAATGTAGACCGGTACAACCACTGTGGAAATCAGTATGGAAATACCTCAAAGAACTAGGACTGGAAGTTCCATTTGACCCAGCTATTCCCCTGCTGGGGATCTTCCCCAAAGAATTAAAAGAATCATACCACAGTGATATATGTGCACCCATGTTCATAGCAGCACAGTTTGTAATAGCTAAAACTTGGAAGCAGCCCAAATGCCCACCAATTGGAGACTGGATCAAGAAAATGTGGATTTTTTAAATAAAATGGAGTACTACTCAGTCATCAAAAAATGAGAAATTAGAGACATTTATTGCTAAATGAATGCACATTGAGGCGATACTCTTAAGTGAAATAAATAGGACACGCATTTGTAAATACTGAATAGTTTCTCTGGTATGAGAAACTGAAAGTGTAAATAAGGACTTAAAGTTATAATAGACAATGGGAAATAGGAAGAAAAGGGGCCAAGGGGAAGGAAGTGGGAGGGGTAGGGGAAAGGAAAGAAGGGAATGGAATTAATATGAGAAAATGAAAAAAAGGAAGCAAAGTCTTTGTAAATAGGGAGGGATGGAGGGGTTGAAGGGAGGGCAGGGGAATGGGGCAAAAATAAGAACCAAGAGAGTATGTAAAGGTGCATATTTCCAATGATGAATGTCATTATATTGTACACTTAAAATGTACCAATAAAAGAATATACCAAAAAAGACTATATTAATTTTCACTCTCGTTATTAGTGAATGTGTATAACACATTATTGTGCTTTTAAATTGTCCTCTGATGGGTGAAAAATATCTTAATATTTTACTATGCATTTCTCTAGTGATTAGTGACATTCAGCAGATTTTTTATAATGCATAATAACCTACTATTTAATATAGCAGAATATATTTATGAAGACTATTTACTTTTGAGAATAGATAACTGACCATGCCTTGAGTTGGTCATTTGGAAAATTATCTTGCTTTTTTTTTTCCTTTCCCTTCTTTCCTTTCCCCTTCCCTTCCCACAACCACTACCCCTTTGGACCTCTTCTTCCTATTTCAAATGATCAATTATTCATTTTAATCATTTTAATTCTTATTTACACCTATCTTGGTTGACTAAGGTTGATGCCTAAGAACTCCACAGGTGCCTGAGTTTCAATTCTGGATCTCTAAGACCTTTGAGCTGGACAGAAGATGGAGAGAGCATTTTTCTCCAAAAGCTTAGAGTCTGTAACCAAAAGACAGGCAGGAATCATAAAGCTGTGCTCTTCTTGGAAGTCTAATCATTATTGCCAAGAGCACGCATGTACCATGGCCCAGAGTTTCCGACCCTTTCTCTATTTGTTACACCATCTCTATTACTAATAATAACCCTAAAGGTAGGAATTGTAACTTCTTCATTTTAAAGATGAAGAAACTACCACCCTGAGGAACTTATTTTGACAGCAAATCCAATGATGTATCAACAGAACCCTGCAGACATAAGAGCATTTCAAGTCCCTCCCCATATCCTCCTCTTGTCAGATATGTTAGAAATTATCTGCTAAGGATGTTTTGTGTGGACTTTGCTCTACTGTTCACTTGACCAGAAAGTCATAATTTTATAAGACTAGATAACACTAGGCACTGCTGGTAGGCCAACAGAGAAAATGAACATGTACCAAGAAAGGCTATCAGCTGAAACCTCAAGTATAGGATAATCAGTATTTTTGGAGTTGAGGTGCCTTCACATATAAAATTAAAGCAGGGAGTCTTGTCTACAGATTTCATTCTATTTTTAGTTACAAAAATACAAAAGTGTGGGCTAAACTTGGTTTTGCTGTGAAACAAAGTACAGGATGAGTAGAGAAGCAAACATAGGTATTCATGTAAAGTTTTAATGCTGTTATTAAAAAAATAGCCTTAGCATATAATCTCTCTCTCTCTCTCTCTCTCTCTCTCTCTCTCTCTCTCTCTCTCTCCTAGTTACTGGGAAATGAACCCAGTGCCTCACACTGAACTTTATCACCATTTTTAAAATTTTCAGATAGAATCTATTTAAATTTTCTAGTCTGGCCTCAAATATAGGCTCTTTCTGCCACAGTTTCTGAAATAGCTGGAATTAAAGGTGTGTATCACTGTTTCTGGCTCTAGAATGGTCATTTTAAAAAAATAGGCAGCAAGAGATAATAGAAGCCTACCATATTGATTTATCTAATGCCATCTTTGCTGAAGGCTCTAATACCTATTGACAGTTCAGTCACGGCTCGAATATCTGTCATGTCTTGTACCTTATTTCCCTTTGCCTCTTTGCCCAAGAAGACTTGTTTTAGAAGTCACCAGTGCAAATGGAAAAGCAAAAATTTATTGAAATATTCAGCTCAAATATGTTTGAACATAAATAAATCCAAATTCTCACAGCAAATCATAAAAACATAGCAGTAGGCACATTTTATTAATTACTATATTATTAGGCAAACTCAAGCCCCTTTATTGCCTTTCCCAGGAACCACAACTTAAATTAGAAATCTCAGAAGCCAGTAATCTGATATGCTGCTCATACTGCAGGAGAACCGAAACACCCACAGATAATAGCTAATAAATCATGACAGCATGACACCAAACATCAAATATTTATCTTAATAGTGATATTTACTCTGCAGACTCTGTATCAGTTTTCACACACATATTTATTGAATCCTTAGAATAGATTTATTACTCACATTTTAAATACAAAGAAAATGGGTATGTGAGAGGGTAAGTAACTATACCAGAGTATTAAAGCTTGTCAATGGACTTGAATTCCAGTGTGGCTATATGCAGAGCCCATGCTCAAATAGCATCTATGGTCACTCCTAAGGAGTGACCAGGAACCCTCTGAATGATTGCTCCACAGCATTTGGAGACAGGCCTCCATCTGAACACCAGCACTTAGGTTACTGGCTACACTTACCCTCTTTTTGAGAATCTTCCTTAAGACAGGTACAGCAGTGTCTGCCTCAGGGGTTCGGAAGATTAGAAGACATTCTTAGAATATAAACTGAACGTGGAACTCTCAGCATGCAGCAGTGCACACAGTGAATACCTCACCACTGTCTGTCTAAGGCTCAGCAAAACAGATTTAAACAAATGTGACTTCTCTCAAGCATGTAGGACTCTCCATCTGGAGATGGTTGTGAGCAGCACCTTGGTACCCTTACAGATATTTGTGCGACCCTTTGAGATTTGGAACTTACTTCACTTGATTTGCTACTAATTTAATCCCAGCTAAACATATTGAAAGAACAGAAATTCTGATCTGTTGGAACATTTATTCTTTTTTTCTACTCTTGGATAAATAGATTAGTATTGCTATGATTAAGTTTACAAAGATATGCCCATGGATGTGCACAAGATAGTTTGTGTTTTGTTTTGGAGTGTGTGAGAAGGAGATATAGATACAGACACAGACTTGGAGACAGACACAGAGACACAAAGACAGACAGAGACAGAGTGACACAGATACTTAGCTTAAAGAGAAGTGGAACAAGAGTTATGGCTCAATGCATAACTCTCTTTTATTCTTTCTATTATTCTTTTATAATAAATGTAGATTAAAATGTTTTACTTGTATTTTATTCTTAGTATTTTATTATTTTCTATAATTTTAACTAAAATAAATTGGTGACTTGGAAACCTGTCCTCACTCTCACTGGGACCTACATAGTTATAGCCAGTGTTACAGAAAATTGTTCTGGGATAGGATCATTGAAAGAAGAAATAATGCAACTCCAAGTTTCTCAGTGGATTTGTCAGATCTTTAGTCACCATTTCTGTTCTAAAAGTAAATCTCAGAAGCTGTCTTCAGGGACTCTGGACTTAACCCTTTTTGCCATAGGAGCCCCTCAGGTCCTGGAAAGTGAGCCCTGACCAGACTCAATCCTGGTCTGCCTGGCCCAAGTCCACCCTTTCTCCTGACCCCAATTTGGGCTCTGCCTATCCTTCTGTCAGGGACACAGCTCTTAAGACTTGCCTCTTCTCTTCCCCATATTTATATTTCAAGTTTAATATCTATATTTAAAGTTTCTAGTAGTACTTAACCCAAGAAGTATGGTATGTCCATAGATA
>NW_004624806.1:2424889-2432389 GCF_000247695.1 Heterocephalus glaber
CTCGCACTTAAAATTCAGCAAGTCACAAATTTATAACAATTTGTCTTTCCAGTTATTTTTTCAAGTAGTGTCCACCCTCCTATGTGTGTTCGCTATCTGAGGTCAAGTGCATCTTATGTCTCATCTGAATAAGGGGAAATAGAATTTTCACATGACTTTCAGGGAAAAAACAATCCCACTCATAATTTTCCTCTAACTCAATAACTGCTTATTTCTGTCTTTTTTCGCCTTTTTTTCCTGAAGTTTCTTGCTTGCACTAAGCTCAGGACTGAGGCATCGGCCCCCATTATGCTTTAGACCTGGGGTGTACACCCAAAGCTCCTGGTGTTTGGAAGTTGATTGGACCATGGTGGTGCTATATTCATCAGTGGGTTAGTCTACTGATGAGTTCATAGCTGATATCCTATTATGAGGGGAGGCCTGAATAGAGGTAGGTCCTTGGGGCTGTGACCGGAAGGATTTATCTCCCTGTCTGGCTTCTCCTTCTCTCTGTTTTTTGGGTTCCATGATATAAGGAACTTTCTACAGCAGGCCATTTTTTTTTGCCATATGGTTTCTGCATTTGAGCTTGCTGACCAGGGACTGAAATTTCTGAAACTGTGAGCCCAAATAAAGCACTTCTCCTTTGTAGGTGTGTCCTTGTGTCTTAGAAACAAGAAAGTGGCTAAGACAGCCCATCTCTTGTGCATCAGCAAGCATCTCTCAGGTGACTTAGGTGTCCATTAACCTATCACTTGGGCTCCAAAACTCAAATCACAATCTTTCCCCTTAATGGTTCTACTTGGGTGCTTAGTACACCTCTCAGAGAGAGCAGGTCATGAAAAGAATTTCTACTGCCTGTCCTATCTGTGTTTCCCTAGTATATCCCATTCAGGAAAGGAAGACCATCCAGTCTAAATAGCTGGCTCCTTTCTCACTGGCTCCTTCACCTGTTTGCATCCTCCTAGAGTACCAGGAAGTCCCTTCAAAAGTGAATATCTCTAAAGTATGTGGCAATTCTCCAGAACCTCCAACCTACCCCAAGCTCTTGTCCAAAGAGATGACTCCAAAAGAAGCAAGCTACCATCCATTAGTTTTCCATATTCTACCCTTGTGCCTGCCAATCCAGGATTTATTCAACCTACAGCCAACAGAATATAAATATAAAGGTCATATAATTGTGTTTCTCTGTTCAAAATACCCTAGTAGTGGTTCATCCCTTACAAGATAAAAATCCTATATTTTATGTATTCTGAAAGATGGTAGCTAAGGCAGAATAGTTTTTTAATCTCCCCAAATCCATCAGTGTAAAGCAAGACACTAAGAAAAACGTTAACACCTCTTAATAAGTTAACAATATCTACAGTAACACTTGACAACCACATTAACTTTGTAAGCTCAATATTGAAACGAGTGTGGGAAAATAGCAACTATAGTACCCTTGTGGTTCCATATTCTGCCTTCCAGGAGTGGAAGGCCATGGCTCAACACCTGGAAAACAAATTGTCCAAGATTATCCTTTTGGACATTCCAGGAGGACAGCTTGAGAGCAGCAGCTGGACCTGGCAGGGTTTGGGTAACAGCAGGAGGGTGTGAGATCTGTACCAAAGCTGGAAGAGACAGGAGTTGAGTGTGTAGATATTTAACTTAACCATCAAACATATTGGAGGACAACACTCCTCTGTGGGTGAATTTATGTGGACAAAACCTAAATTTAGTGGGACGTGGAACACAGACAAAATAAAGAAAAGATCCAGGTTAGAATTGAGGAGGAAGCCAAGAGTCTTTAGATAGGAGACTTCTTAGTGTTAGAGCTCTCTGAAGTTAAACACACACAGACATCCTGACTCACACCTGTGCTGAGAGTGCAGAAAAACTTTACATAAAAATCCACAATACAAATACTACAGATAATCCTCATTTAACCACCAAGTTCCATTTATGCAATTAGGTCACTAAATGAATTGATTGCTAAATGAGGAATTATATGTACTGTGGTATGTACATTAAAACATCAGAACAAAAATTTTCAAAGGAAACTGCAACTTGATGACTTAGCTTTTATTTGCATAACTCTTACATGTACTATTCTAATGTATAACAACATAAAAGTATAGTACTATAATATACCATACAATTAGCAGATATTACAATACCACATAAACAAGGTGCACTGTACAAAAAAGACATTGAGGCTCTATAAAAAAGATGTACAGAACTGTACCAAATAAAAGATGGATTGTAAATCCAATCCAATGGATTGTAAGTCCAAGCAGTGGATAATAAGTCATAAGCTTGCCTTAGTAGTAAGTCCAAAAAATTATTTAACAGTTAGGTTGTTAAATGAGGAATATCTGCAGTAAAATTCCATACTGACTTGTCATAAGACAAACAAAAAAGAAAAATAACATTGCGGTAGATAATAAACAAAATGATGACAAATGTTTCCAATGAATTCATGAAAGTATAATCTACTCTTTCAAAGTTAGGTGAAAAACAGAAAATGATGCAAACTCTGAAAGGGCAGTATACTAGAATTATAAAAATATACAAAACAAAAAATAAATTTCAGAAATTAGTTGGTAAGCCAGGTGTAGTGGCACACATGTGTAATCCCAGTACTTGAAAATCTGAGGCAGGAAGGATCTCCATGAGTAACAGGCCACCCTGAACTGGATCATAAAACCCTATCTCAAAAACCAGAAACAAACCATCAAATCCAAGAAATTAGTTAATAAAACTCGAAATGATTGGAAAGAAAAGAAATATCCCTTGAGATTTAATAGTAAAATAAAATGGACACAAGAGTAAATAAACAAAATAGTCATTTGAGAATAGGGAATAAAAATGACTAAAATAAAAAAGAAATTGAGACAAAAAACTAAAAGAGATAAATATTTCCAAAACCAAAACTGATCCAACATATGTAGTATAGGAGTCCACATAGAAGGTAACCAAAGCAAATACCAAAATTTATAACTCAGTATAATAGGACAGAGTGGTAGGCAGAATTGTCCCCTCAATATGTCCAGATCAGAATCCCCGAAACATCCAAATCCCTTGAGACAAATATGTCACCTTACATAACTAAACGAACTTTGTAGATGCAAAAGTTACAGTGTTTTTCTGGATTGTCTGGATTGCCTGAGGATTACACAGGGAGGCAGGAGGGTCACAATACAAGGACAGAAGTAAGTGTGGATGCAGAACTCAAAGAGGAACTAAGATGCTATTCTGCTACCTCCAATGTCTGAGGGCCACAAGAGCACCCTGTAAATGGGGAAGGTCATGGAATGGGTTCTCCCCAGTGTCTCCAAATAGAACTCAGCCCTACAGATCCATCTTAGACTTCAGAGCTCTCATGCTATGACAATTTTTTACATTATATCTTGTAGTAATTTTTTACAGACACAAGAAACTAATAGATATTCAATAAACTATTAGCTTGGAAACCGGTCAATGAAAACTAAGAATCAAGCATGTATTTTACCTTTCCTTTATAAATAGTACCACTGGTTATCCAAACAATAGTTATGAAGAAATACCTCCTTATAGACACATTCAGAGCAATAACTGATGAAAGAATCTGTAAGAATGCCCTTATTTTAAAACCTAATAGACTCATGGTATAGTCATGACCCACCATTATCCATGTCACAAAAATGAGAACAAAAGAAAATAACATTACCATTAGTCTTATAAAAAGAAAATCGAAAAGCAAACTAACAAATCCTGTGTCTGATTGTTTATAAATTTGTGCTTACAGACAACAAGGGAAAGAGCACTATATTAAACCTCATCCTGAGGATGCAATCTGTATCAAATATCTGGATTTATCAAGAAATATATTGCATGGGCAAGAAAGGTTGAATATTTAATATTTACAGATTAATAGACACATTTTAAAAGACTAGCAAACCTAAAACAAATTGTTTAGAAATGCTTTGTTAAGAGAAAAAAAATGGTGAAGAAATATCCCAGAGAGATTACTTTTTTTTCCTAAAATTCATTTACTGGTACATTTTAGGTATACAATACATTTACATTTATCATTGGGTACTTGTACCTGTACATGATGTATCTTGGTTCCTGTTTTTTTCCCATTTCGTCCTCCCTTCACACCCCCTCCACCCTTCCCTATTTACAAAGACTTTGTTTCCATTTTTCCCTTCTGTCATAATTTTTCCTTTCCCTTCTTTCCTTTCCCCTCCCCCTCCCACTTCCCCTACCCCTTTGGACCTTTTCTTCCTATTTCAAATTATCAATTATTTGTTTTAATCATTTTAATCCTTATATACACTTTCAGTTTCTCACATCAAAGAAAGTATTCGGAATTTACACATGTGTGTCCTATTTATTTCACTTAAGAGTATGGCCTCAATATGCATCCATTTAGCTATAAATGTCTCTAGTTTGTTGTTCTTTATGGCTGAGTATACTACATTTTATAAAAGCACCACATCTTCTTTATCCAGTTTCCAGTCGATGGGCACTTGGGCTGTTTCCAAGCTTTAACTATTACAAACTGTGCAACTATAAACATGGGTGCACATATATCACTGTGGTATGAGTCTTTTAATTCTTTGGGGAAGTTACACAGCAGGGGAATAGCTGGGTCGAGTGGGACCTCTAGTCCTAGTTCTCTGAGGTATCTCCCTACTGATTTCCACAGTGGTTGCACCAGTCTGCACTCCCACCAGCAGTGGAGCAGGGTTCCTTTCTCTATACACCCCCGTCAGCATTTGTTATTGGCTGATTTCTTGATAGCAGCCATTCTTACTGGAGTGAGAGGGAATCTGTGTTGTTTCCATCTGCATCTCTCAAATGACCAGTGATGCTGAACATTTTTTCATATGTTTATGTGCTTTTGTCTTCTTCTTTGTCTGAGAAATGTCTATTTATTTCAGATGCCCATGTTGGAATTGGGTCTTTAAGTTTGGGGAGGTCTGATTTTTTAAAGTTCTTTATATATTCTAGATAGTAGTCCTTTGAAATACAGCTGCTAAAATTTTTTTTCACATTGTAGGTTGTCTCTTAGCTCTTTTGGTGGTTTCTCTTGCAGTGCAGAAGTTTTTTAATAAGATGAGATCCTAGTTGTTGATTCTTTGTGCTAGTTTCCATGCTACTGAGGTTTTGTTCATAAAATCTTTTCCTATGCCAGTGTCTTCAAGAGTTCTACCTAACTTATCTTCCAGAAAGTTCTGTGTTTCTCTTTTAATATTTAGATCTTTAGTCCATTTCAATCTTAGTGTAGTGCATGGTGATAGACATGGGTCTAGTTTTAATCTTTGGCAGGTTGAAATCCGGATTTTCCAGCACCATTTTTAAAGAGGCTATCTTTCCTCCAGTGAGGGTGTTTGGCTCCTTTGTCAAAGATGAGGTGGCTGAGTGTGTCTGAGGTTGTTTCTGGATCTTCTAATCTATGCCACTGATCCTCAGGTCTGTTTCTTTGCCAGCACTATGCTGTTTTTAATCACAGTAGCTTTGTAGTTATAGTTTCAAGTTGGGGGTTTTGATACCCCTGCCATATCTCTGTTGCCTAGAATTGCTTTTGCTATTCTAGGTCAGAGAGATTACTTTAAAATTGAGATAGTGATTACTTTTAATGGGGAGTTGGGTGTGAGGTATAGTTGGTCAAAATTTCATTTCTTGAATTGAGTGATAGCTTAAATTGAGTGATAGCTACAAGAGCTATACCTCATAATAATTTATCCAATTACATCTTTTGTTCATGCCTTTTTTAGTATCCCTTACAATAAAATGAATTTAAGTCATGTACAAAGGATCATCCCTTTACGGTGGACAGTAAAGAGCCACCCTTCCTCTGGCACATCTTCTTTCCTGGCTTCTCCTTACACAGAGTACTCACTATTTCTTCTTCTTAGGACACAATTTTCCTGAAACTTGTCACATTTTCCTGGCAATTCTTAAAGTCTGTGCTCAGATATCTCCACTTAAAATAGATTTCCTTGACCAATCTAGCTAAAATAAATTCCTTCCAACTTCAGTTTTCTCCCCAACTTTGTTGTTCTTCATGGCACTTACCACTCACTGAAACTGTTGCCATTTTCCCTGCACATGGACCATGTTCATGTTTCCCACTAGAGACCACTGAGTATGCCAGGGCCATGGACCTTGAATGTCTTTTCTGCATTTCTATTGTGAAGAAGAAACCAGGACAGGAAGAGCCCTCAAAAAAGATCTGCTGAATAAGTGAAGGAATGGCTGGATGCATGGATATACGAAGGCCTAGTAAAACAGTCTGCTTACTTTTTCCTCCGTGCTCATGTGAAAATCTCTTCTTGTCTAAACAGGAATGTGATCTGCCTATAACATAAATCTGACTGTATGCTTCCCCTGCTTAATATTTTCCTCTTTGTCTATGCATCAGGCACCAGCTCTTGGGATGACACAGAAGACCCTCCATAGTCAATATGACTGCTCCATGTGTCTCTGGCTTCTTTGCCTTCATTTCCATTCCAGAAAATCCATAAAAAATTACTTCTACTTCTACCCTCACATTCTGGTAGCATGCAGCATCATCTCAATGATTGTGTCCTTCACAACCACTTTTAAGTAATCCTTGAACTTCTGCTCTGGTCTAAGGAGGCACAGCTCCACGCCTTGTGTCTTCTAGGGAGACGCCTTCCAACAGCACACTAGTTGCTGGCAGCCTTGAATTTCTTCATGTGTGTTTTAATCGTTGCACTTTCCTTGTATGTCAAACCTACCTGTCTGACATCTCACTACCTGGATTCCATAAGCCTTGTTCCCAAGGATGGTCCTGCAATTGTTGCCCTTGCTGCAGTTAATTGAATTGGGTTGCCATAACAAAGTATCATAAACTGAGTGATTTAGAAAACAAACTTTAATTTTCTGATACTTTTGGAGACCAGAAGTGTCAGATCAGGAACCCAGGACTGTCCCTGACTGGCAGACAGATATGTGCTTACAGAATGCAGGGTGGGTGGGGACCCCTCTCTTGTGTCCCTTATTATTGGGACTCTAATATCATCATGCAAACCTCACCCTCGTGACCTCATCAAATTTCAGTCACCTCCGAAAGACACCATCTCCAAATACCATCATATAATGGCTTAAGACTTCAATGTATGAAATCTGGAGGGATGTAATTCTGTTTTCAGCAGATAGCTACTTCAATGAGCAGCACATTGCAAATAAAGATCTCATACACTGCCTCACTTAACTCTCAAAACCTGGCAGGATATGCTGAGTGTCTCCACATAGAGGTAAGAAAGTGGGTTCCAGAGAGAATAAACAATTTGGATGTTTAGAAGTGGCTGGAGGAGAGCTGAAGCTCACATCATGTTTCACTAATCCTAGAGTTGGTCATCTTTTAGCCACCACTGCACTGTCTGATCAGTACATTAGGCCTTATTATTATTGTTTATTATTATTTTGTTCTACACCTGTTTCGGAAGATGTTTGTAAATCAAACCCACATTAGTTTACATGTATTAAGGGTGCTCTGTATTTAAAGCGAGGTTAAAGATGACTGTT
>NW_004624806.1:2437389-2475017 GCF_000247695.1 Heterocephalus glaber
TGCAAGTTTTTAGCTAGATGAGGGCAAGATGCACAGAGTTTATTAAGTTTTGGCAGTTCAATGGGTGCCTGCTCACAGTGCCCAGGAGCATTGCAAAGGGGTTGTTTTGGTTGAAGACGAACAAGGTACTTGAGAGAACCTTCCACTTGTTGGCTTGATTCCCGTGCTTTGTTAGTTCATCAGGGAAAAGTGACAGAGACCTGGGAATTGAAGTAAAAATGTGTCTAGGACATGCTTTGTGCTCTTAGCAGAAGATGAGCTTGCAGCCAGTTTAAACAATAGCAGAAAAGGAGAAAAAAAAAACTGGAGGTAATCAGGTGCCTGTTTTCCAGATGAGGAATTTCAGGATCTAAGATGGAAACTAATAAGCCAGAATTAGTTCCTTAAATCAAAAATGACATTTTTCAAAAGGCAATCCTCCCACATTGGGTATCCCACACAGTTGGAAAGCAGGAACCCATCCCAGTGATCAGTAGCAGGGTAGGGGACTGTGGGTCCCTAAAACCTGAGTGTAGTTTATGTGTCACCAGAAGATGGGGACACAAGGGCTCCAAACATGAGGAATAATAGGAAATAGGAAAGCAGGAAGTGTTAATTACTCTGATCTTATCAGAACACACTGTAGATGTGTGTTGGAATGTCTCACTGTATCCCACAATATGCACCATTCTTACATGTTGATCAAAAATTGAAAAAAATAACTTAGATGGAAATACTTAACTAGGCTTCTCTCATGATCTCAATAGAATTGAGTTTAAAGTTTTCTAAACTCATTTAAATTAAAGAATAATTATATATTAACTTATTTTATTTACGGGAAAATGCATAGGATGCTTAACTATATAGTATACAAACATATTTGTATTTAAATATATATTATATATATATGCAGTCACATATATGCATATATAAAACACATCAGTGATTAGCTTATGATGTTGCTCATGAAATAAATAAAACTTTATATTTTAAAAAATTAAAATACTTAACAAAGCTTTATATAAATTATATAAATCTACAGCCAACCTTGAATATCATTTTACACACATGGAGGGCTAAAATTATTCAATATAATTACAGATCATGTGTTTCTCTGCCTTACAATAAAGCACTCTTAAAATCCACATGGATTTCAAGCATTAGTATAGCCTCACAAATTTAATTTTCCGAGACTTTGCTCATCCAGAAACAGCTGTCAGTGATCGCACCCTATGACAACACTGGGTGATGGTGTCAGCCTGGTGGGGAATCCACCCAGCACCCAGAAATGTGCTCATGTCCTTGAAAGTGCAACAGAGGTAGATTAGGAAGCCTAGGCTTCCAGGGTTCCAGGGTCTCACTCTGGGAACATATGCATTCATTAAAAGGGTGCCTCTCTTTTACTTTTTTTATTTTTAGGACTACTAGGGTTTGAACCCAGGGCTTTCCAGTAAGCTACATGGCCAGCCTATTTTTATTACTCATTTTGAGACAGAGTCTTACTAAGTTGCTCAGTCTGGCCTTAAGCTTGCAATCCTTCTGCCTCAGGATGCCCAGCAACTCGGGTTACAGGTGTGCACCCCCACACCTGGCCCAAGTGGTCCTTCCTTTTAAGAATGAAGACATAAAGAATACCCAGAGTTTTCTTTCATACACCATCATAGGGACAGCCACAACTTGCTTAGAAATGGCATGTGAGAGCTGGAGTGCAACTCAGTGGTGGAGCCCTTGCTTAGCTTGTCCAAGGGCCTGAGGTCAAAAAAGAAGGATTCACACTTGATTTCCAGGGTCAGCTCACTCAGGCAACCAAGCCATGATTGGAAAAAAGAGCTTTGGACACCTGAAAGCACAGGTCAACGCCCAGGAGTGGTTAACCTTTACACAAAAGTGAAGTGAGCTGAATTAAAGGGGTTTTAATTGCTGAAAGGCAAATTTGGTTCTGATGGAGGTTTTCAAATTGCACACGTGCGTGATGCCACACTTCTCTGTACCACTGAGGTATGTAAAGGACCTGTTCCATGGATCATTCATTTCCCAGGGAACCATAATAGGGTGGAATTTGGAAGCAAATTTCATAGGTTTGAAATTATAACTGCTGCCATTGACCAAACTAGCTACCATGCAATGTTTTTTAAAAGGCAGCTTACACAAAATAATCTTGTTCATGGAAACTCTCTTTTATATGCAAATATCAAATATCTATTATCTCAGTTAATCGATATGAATGGTCTCTATAATCAGAAACCTGCAGTCCCAAGGAAGCTTTTGGCCCAGATCCTCCGAGGCAGGTGGGAGCCCAGGTCTGTGGACTCCAAAGGCCAAGCACCCAGCCCCCCAGTCTCCCCAGGTCTCTAGAGCTTTTACTTGGTTAATCTCAAGATACTAGGAAGAGGTTCCAGGAATTTGGCAGTCTGGTGAGCATGCCTGACTTCTTAGACTGACGTGCAGTAAGATGCTTCCAAAAGCCTTAGAAATTTCTGTCGCCATACTTGAATTATAAACAGGGCTGACAGTCATTAAATCTACTTCTGCTGTCTTCATAAAAGGCAGTTTTTATTTTTCGTGAATTTAAAATAAACATACGAGTATTAGAAGAAAATTTACACTTTAATACACAAACTATGAGCATGGTTCAGAGCATTATTTAATAAAACACAAATGTCACACTGAAGCCAAAAGTAAGTGGACAGCCCCAGTTGAACGTGTCTCATTTGTCAAATGACCTGGGTGTGTAGTTTTTTCCCACTGTTTTACTATAAAGACATGCTGTAGAATACAGCTTTGTGGCTGTATTAGTGTGTAGTTTTCCAAATATCTACTTATGTCAAATTCTTCCAGGAGGAATTGTTCAAAGGATACACATGCTTGTAAAGGTTTTGATACATATGGTAAATTGCTCAAAATAAAATGACAGCCATCCAACGGATATGAAAGGAAAAACATAGTCAAGAGATGGCATGGGGTGGGATGGGGCAGGAAGCGTAAAGAGCAAGCTAGCACTACCCTTGCCCAGACTACTGACTTTCCTGCGCTCCAGCTATGCAAAATGACCACAGCTTTCTACACTTTTCCTGTGACACTCACACCACAGATGTTCTGCAGGCAGTTCAGGTATCAGGTGGGTTTGTGTCAACTTTGCACTGCGCTTCACATCTTCTTCATTATGTCTGCAAAACACACACACAAAGAAATAAATAGTTACTTTTCTAGGTTTGGCATGTTATGTGTGAACATAAAGACTTTTTTCAAATTCTGTGACAGTAAGATTTTGAGGCTGGAAACTATCTTATGTGTCCCCTTGAACAATCCATGTGTGCTCCTGCTGAGACCTATTTCCTGAGGCAGGAGTGTGTTTTAACTCCTGAGCAGGGAACGGTAATTCAGGGAGCGGAAGTTTTGTGTCTGTCTCCCAGAGGCTCTTTGCTGTCTCTGCCCTGCAAGTTGGAAGTGTTCGTTTCACACACACCTAGTGGTTCTTGCCACAGGCTGAGCCTGAAGATGGTCCTTTACCTCCTCCCTACTCCCTTTCTTCTCCATAGATCAGAGAGTTTGACTAAGATTGTAGACCCTGGATGGCACAGCCCCAGGAGACAGTTACATTATGTATTCTTCCCTGTTCCCTTCCTGTACATTCCCTGATCATGAAACAATCACACTATGTTCTGCCTAGGCCATGTAGGCCACATAGCACTATTTGACCCACCTTCTCTTCCTGTTTGCCTTCCACTATAAATAAAGAGAGTGTGGTGCTCCAGGTGGCCATTAGCTCCCTACAAGCTATGGTTCCACTTGGTCCCAACTTTCAAGAATAGTCTTGGTATGTATCCTTTCTTGTTATTTTTCTATTTTCTTCATCTCCACTGCTCTCCCAGGTTTTGGATCCTACGCTGTGCGAGTCACGGCACGTTCTCATCTAGTGGACCTGTGGGCTTCTTGCATATAGACAAATCAGTTCACTGCTAGGACTTACTATAGCAACTTCTGAGGGGAAGTAGACATTTCTCATTCTGGAATTTCTCATTCTGGAAAACCCAATGGCCATAATCTGCATTTTTTTTTTCTGAGACAGTTAACTTTCTCTGAAGAAGAATTTTCCAATATATTAATTAAATTTCTCTGTGTGTGGATGTGCTTGTGTGTGTGCAAATGCTTGTGTGAGCCTCTGTGTATCTGGATACATCTGTGGGTGAGTGGTCCAAGTGTGTGTGTAGGGGTGTGTGTGTGTGTGTGTGTGTGCATTTAAGCATGCCTGTTTATGTGCACAGGTGTGGGTATGTTTGGAAGGAATGTGGCTCATTGGGCAGCATCCTATCCTCCCAATAGAGGGGAGAGGGCAGCGATGACTGAGCCCCCAGCCTCACATAGGTGTTCACTTTGCCTGTCTGTCTTCCTCTCCCTTCATCCTGCTCCATGCTGAGCTTGTCTGACTCCATGCTTAGGACTTCCAAGAAATTCCTCTGGGTGGGCCTTTTGTAATGAAAATTAGCTGCCTATACAGAAAATTGCACATCCCACTTGCCTGCTCCTATAGACTTCCCACTTTCTGGTAGTGTCAGTTGGCACATTTGGCTGTGAGAACTATCTTTTTATCTGACCAAAAGCAATTATTCTGATATCTTTAACCCTCAGTTTGATCTTGCTTTTGTTTATTTTGTTTTGCAGTGGTGGAGATCTAACTCAGGGACTTTTGTATGCTGGGCAAGCTCTGTGTACCTGAGCTACACCCTTGTTTTGATCTTTAAAAGAGTTTAATAATTGTGGTTTCCACAGAAATTCTTGGAAATGGAATCAGATAATCTACATCTAATATCCAGCCCATTGCTGCACACATACAGAGCACTCAATAGGCGATTTTAGTTTTACAATGATCAGCACTGCCAAGGGCTCTGAGACTGAGTGCTAAAGCCTGTGGTGAGAGGTGGTGTCCACACAGGAGCTAAGATTGGTCATGGCAGGAATGAGGGGACTGTCCTTTAACATGGCTCCTGACACATGAATAAAGGTGCCCATGTTTGAGTTGCCTAAAATCAATCCTTAGTGCTACTGATCCTAAACTGGGTGTCTGGTAGTCCACCAGTGATCTATACCCATTGTCCATAGCCCATGTATTAGTGCTGGACTTGGCAATCAACCAATGACAGGCCAATAAGCTATCTAGCTTCAGCTTTCATCCTGTGAGGAGACACAGAGCTTAAACCATGGTCACTGTCCAAGTAAGATGTGTTGTCTTATTTTCTAACCAGGTTGACATTTCTTAAAAAGGAGTATCTTATCTCCAGCAAAGTCTTTGTGTTTCATGCTTTTTAATTTTCATCTGTTATTTCTCAGGAAATGAAAAGAGAGAAGAGAATTCTTTGTAATTGTTTTAAATTATTATATATTTAGAAGAACTTATGTCAGAGAGAAAAGAAGCAAAGAATCTTTGCATTAGTAACTAATGCTCTGTCTATATTATTAAAAGTCTGAGTTGCAATTGGGCCTTTCCTTTTAGATAACAAGTGAAGAGGTTTCATTATGGTACTGTCACTCAGTTCTTTGAAAAATCCCATAGTGATGCATTATCAAAACTATTTTTGTCAGTTGATGATGTACCAACTGATAATTTATGTCCCCCTTCAATTTGTTCAAAAGAAAGAAATAAAAGCTATTTGATTTGCAAATGGGTTTGCTACTCAGGTAATAATGTCATTCTTTTCAATTCCTAAGAATTCAACAAAGAAGGCTTTACCCAGACATGTTAAATGACTACTTTTTATTGGAAATTGACAATTTATGATTTTACACACACATATATATATCCAAATGATATTATGATACAGTGACATAATATGCAATGATTAAAACAAGTTAATTAATATATCCATTACCTCAAATTATTATTTTTTGTCATGAGAACATTTGAAATTTACTCTTTAAGAAATTTTGAAATACACAATATGCTATCATTAACTATAGGTGCCATGCTGTGCCATGGATCTCAACTTAATATTATTAATGTCCATTCCCCTAGCCCTCCCACTTCCTTCCCCTTTGCCCCTTTTCTTCCTATTTCACATTACCTATTATACATTTAGTCCTTAATACACAAAAAAGTATTTAGTAACAACAACAACAAAAATATTATTAATGTCCATACTACCCAGTGTGATCTATAGGTTCAATAGAATTGCTTCCAAACTTCCAATGACTGTTTTCACATAAGTAGAAAAAATAATCCCAAAATTCACATAAAAGCACACAAATCTCTAAATAATTAAAGAGAGTAAAGCTAGAAGGATAACACTGCTGAATCTCAAAATATACTAAAAAGAAATAGTAACCAAAACAGCATGGTACTACTGGCAGAAAAACAGACACATCAATAATTGCACCAAATAGAGAACCTAGAAATATTAAATTCAGACATTTATATTCAATCAATTTTTCACAAAGGTACCAAGACTACATGATAGGAAAAAGAAAAATTATCTTCACTAAATGGGGTTAGATTGAGCCCCATCCAAATGGAAGGAATGAATTCCATCTGTATGCAATAAAAAGGATACTTTTCTGAAACTTGGTGAAAGAAAGACTCAAAATTTTATAAATTCTTCTCATTTGGTTTCCAATGCTACAAACCAGATGCAAGACTCACGGCTGTCATTGTCTATATCAATATGAAATCCTTGTTGTACATCACTATACCACTTGATAACCCGTAAGTAATTTTTGTCAAAATTAGAGGTTGTCTTAGTTTGGGCAACTCTAACAAAGTACCTCAGACTAGACAATGTACAAATTATAGACATTGTCACAGTTTCGGAGGCTGGGAAGACCAATGTCAGTGTGGCAGCAGATCCAGAGTCTGGAGCGAGCTGCTCTCTGCTTCCAAGATGGCACCTCTCAGTGGATCTTCACAAAAGGGAAGGGCAAGGAGCTCCCTCAGGCTTCTTGAAGGAGGGCACTAATTACATTCATGAGACTCCATCCTCATGGCTCAGCCACCTCCCAAAGATCTCTCCTCTTAATTTTAACATATTGGGACTAGATTTTAGCAGATGTATTTTTATTCCAATCACAGCAGAGTATATGGTTGGGAAAATATATTTAAAATTATCCTTGAGGCTGGGTGTGGTGGCACATGCCTGCAACCCCAGCACTTGGCAGGCCGAGGCAAGAGGATCACCATGAATTTGAAGCCAGTCTGGGATATATAGTGAGTTCAAGGCCAGCCTAAACTACATAGTGAGATCATGTCTTCATGCCCCCCGCCAATAAGAATAAAATTATCCTTGAATTTCCACATGAAATTCTCCTTATGGAATCCAACACTGTACCTAAAGGGGTGGCTGTTCATATTCCAGGTCAGTTTAGGGGTTAAAAAGAGGTCAAGGAGTGGTATATGCAGTACATATTAAAATATCACAGTCAGGAAAACCATCACTTATTTAAAATAAGGTGCCTGGCTGGAAACTCATAAGCTTCTATACACCTAATATCAAGAGTTTGTGTGAAGTTCCATGTTCTAGGATGAGAACCTAGGAGTAATAATTCTTTGATGTTATATGAAATTCTCCTGGGTTGTGTGAAAATGGCCAGGAATTTGTTCAATACATTGAAATTCTGCCACCAGGGATGATGGTGAGCATTTTTAATCCCAGCACTCTGGGAAGCAGAGGCAGGAGGACCACAAGTTTGAGCCTAGCCTGGGCAATTCAGCAGCCCTGTCTCAAAAAGACGAAAAAGGGAAAAAAGGGCTAGGGATGTAGCTCAGTCCAAAGGCCTTGGATTCAGTCCTCAACACCAAATTAAGTAAGTAACTAAATAAATAGATATTCATGAGAAAGACACTAACTTTCCTAAAATTTATTACACTTACGTTTCTGTGCTCATTTATTTATTTGCTTAGCAAAGTCCACTAACCAGTTACCTACCATGTGCCTGGTTCACACCTGACCTCAATGTTCACATATGTTTACGCTTCTAGAAGCTATGTAGCCAACCCATACTCACACCTGATAAAAACAAGGTTTTGATTACACTGAAAGTTTTCTGATCCCAAACCCATTGCTCTTTCTAAGATAAGACAATTATCCCTTAACATAGCTGCACATTTCAAATTTCACGATCAGAGATAGTCAAAGAAAAAAGTTACTTTAAAATACTGTCTAGATTCAAATCCCATTTTATATTTTTCTTTGGTAATTCCTCAATATGGTAATGCCAAGGTGATATCTATGAACACTTTGACGTATATCGTCTTCTGCTAAGTTCTCACAAAGTAAGCATCTTTAATAATTCTGAAGCAGCTGGAAAACATGCTTCTATGAGATAGAAAACATTTAATTCCTTAATAGTATTACAAAGTGAATTTCAAATGATCTTTCTAAGTGACAATGTTTTCAGGGGGAACTTTGAAATTCTAAACCATTTTGCATTTAACACTGAATACACCAGAAATAGGAAAAGTCTTAGTATAAAAGTAATCCTTTACTTCAGCTCTCTATAGCCACTAGTGAAAATGCTACTGATAGCATCTTTTTGTATAGCTGAATTATTAAAACTTTAAGAGAGCATATTTTATGTTTTGGTCTATATGACAATTATGTTCTGGATACCAAGAAGCAAGAAAAACAGAATCAGTGTCCTACAACCTATGCCTTGATTTCTTTTTCTTTGCTTGTCAGGGAAGAACAAAGAACAATTGGAATTCCTGGTCTTGCCATCACAGAGTGGACAAACAATTTCAATTCTGAGCAAATGTAATTCCCCATGTATCATTCAAGACTTTCCTGCCTGTGACGAAGCATTTGTACCAAGTGGTAGAAGTCACATCCATCTTCTGGACTATATACCTAGCAGAAGGCAAACAGACTGGAGGTTACACAAACAAAAACAAAGTACTTTAATAATTATGTTCATCTTTATCTCTGGGATTATAAGGTAATTCTATGCTACTGTTAGATGATATTCAACTTGAATTTTTCCATAAGATAAATCTTAAATACATTTTAAACTATATTACACCCAAATATAGATGGCATTTAAATAGTTCAAGCCTCCAAGGAGACGCTGTGTGAACCACGAGGTGCTATAGAACAGCGTCATGTCGAAGTTGGGCTGAACTGTGTCCTGCAGATACACCCTCCTCATTCACAGAAGAGGACAACCAGGGGACAGGCAGGGTGGAACACAGGCTACCCAGCTCAGCTGGACAGAGCTCCTCATTCACAACCCTGGTCTTTTCACTGGGGACTCTTGATTTCATCCACAATGCTAATACCTGTTACAAGTATAAAATCTGAAGGAAAAAAAAGAAAAGGAAATACTGTACAAACTAATCTAATCTAAAGTGTTTTTGCTGAGATCTTAGCTGTCCTTGATCAATAAATTCATTGTAACTAATATCACTTTCTCAGGCATAATGCTTGTCCTTCAGACCAGTCTCTTCAGCAAATTTACCTTGGAAATTAATTATTACTTTGGAAATTACCTTGCAATTTGAACAAAGTAAATGTAAATACAGAAAAATAATTTGGCTATTATGTGTTTAATGTATTTGAGGAAATTATATTTGTAATGTCAGTCAAAAATAGTGGTTATTGGAAACAAAGTTATGTATTTATGTTAAAAAAGAAAGCAAGAGGGGCTGGGGATTTAGCTGAGTGGTTCCCCTGCCTGCCTCTCAAGCAGAAGGATCTGAGTTCGATCCCCGGTACCCCCCCAAAAAAAAAGAAATCAAGTAGAGAGTAAATGCAAGGATAGCATATTTGATATGCATACCATTAAATATTTCTTAAGTTTTGTATGTAAGACAACTTTTCCCGCTCTATAGGGCAGCCTAGGGGCTCTCTTTGCTGTTGGTGTTCATGGTTGGCCACTCCATTTCTCTAAGAACCAGACAGAGCTGGGAATCAGGAAGGAATGACCAATAGAAAGGTCCATTCTCCTTTTATGTTTTAAAAAAAAATAAATTCATAGTTTTAAATTCCTTAATAGTAGGCCTTTGAAAATTATTGTTATCTTAGAGCCACGTAATATTAGCATTGAACAATCTCAAACAATCCCAGGGAGACAGAATGAGTTAGTTCAGTGCTATCTTATTTTAGAGATAAGCATACTAAGGCCCAAAAGCCAAGGGATGAGCCAAGTTCCACAGAATACTGACAGAGACCTGGTCAATTTGTAAGCTAGATAGGCAACAAAGGACAGCTTGACATAGAGACTCCTTCCTCCAGATAACTTCAGGACTTAAAATTAACAATAAGCACATGAACAGAGTTTGAAGTATATTAATAGATACTGACAATTTTGAAGGAAGCAGTAGAGTTTAAAATATCAAGTGGATAACAAATGTTGGTAAATATGATTTCTCAGAAGTCAGAATGAATATTAAAGGGAAAATTTAAATTTAGCACTAAATCTAAATTTTGTATAGCAGATAAAATAAATATAAGACAAAGGTAAATTTCTTAATGTTATTTTTAAGGTTATTAACAGTAAATTGATTTTTCATACATTGTAAGTACAATAAAATATAAATTATATTGTTTATTATACTAAATAATAATAAAAATTTCTGGCAATGGACGTGCAGTAAGATAATCACTTTACATGTATTTTCTCATTCATTTGTAACAAAACCTTGTATAGTTCAGCTCTGTGCATATACTATGGCACAATTCTCAAAAGTCAGTAACCCAATAAGATTCAGATCCTACATCTGTAGTTGAGTATTTGTCAAAGATCTCCTAGAAATGTTAGTCTTCCATCTATGTGGCAAATGATGACAATGGCACTCACAGTTTCTTATTCTTTGTAGATACATTTTCTTCTTAAGAGATCCTTGCTAAATGCCTTTAAGATAATTTTATTTTTCAAGATTTACAAATACATACCTCAGAACTGCATTTATTTTCCAGGTACATGGCACCTTAGTCTGAGGAAAAACATGACACACTTATGTTGCCATTATCTGTAATGGAAACCAATGGAAATTGGTACAGCTTCCTACATTTTTAATGAGAGTGGGCAGCGGCTGATCCCCAGGGCTTTATGGGCCTCAGAAAAAGTAAAAAGATGGGCATGGTTAGCTAACCAGTTTTCAGAGTGCAAATAAAATGAACTTACCTAGACAAACTTGCATCTGGAGGGAAAGGGCTCCAAGGA
Organism: Heterocephalus glaber; assembly: GCF_000247695.1. The sequence goes on from NW_004624806.1 coordinate 2,448,517, forward strand.
CACTGGTTTCTTGTTTTAAGATAACAGCTTTGAAGCTCACATGTAGAGTCAAGAGCTGTGATTCTCTCATGCACTTTAGGAATTTTCAGTGCTGTTTCTTCATTTACTTTAACAAATGTTATTAAAAAAGCATTTTCGTGAATGGCCCAAGCAACAACCTCTGACTGGACCTTTACTGAGAAAAAAGGAGCCCCAAATGGTGACACCAGCAGAGCAGGGCACCCTGCACCAACACCTTCACAGCCTGCTCTGTGGGAACCAAAGGGCACAGGCCATTGGGTGTGAGTGTGAGAGGCTGTCAGCTGTGTGAACAGCTCTGGGCCTTCGAGGACCCCAGGACCCTTTGTACATCTGCTTTCATGAAACATGTCCTCATCATACTCCTGCCTGGTCAGCTCAACAACTGCAGCCATTCCTTCTTCACCTCCTACCAGTTTGTGACCTACACACAGCTGATCCCATCCCACTGGCACAACCATGGGTAATTGCACCATGGTGTTGCTGTAGAGTCATCTCCCATGGCCTTGAGCACTCCCTGCTCCCTAGTGCTGCCTGGTGGCCCTTTGGAACTGCAGAGCTGCCCTTGGGTTGAGTGTGTGTGAGTCAAACTCACCTGTTGGGTGCTCAGGATTTTACTGCTTAGAGTGGGAGATGCCTCCTTCACCTGAAGTTCAATGGGAGGCAACCAGGACCCACCCCCTCTAGCCCATGCTTAGAGGGGAGGAGTTGAGGGGACCTCTCTCTTTGGGAGTTTTGAGTCCTTCATGTATCCCAACTAACTTTTGATCACCACACTACATTTTAACAGGATCTTGAGGGAAAGCTTAGTATCCATAATTATGGCTCCGTCACTTTTAAATAAATTCATGTATTCCCCATTTGTAGATGCTTGCAGATATTTAGGGTTCCAGAATACTCTTAGTCATGAAGCACAAGTCATTCACCAAATCTGAGTCTAAAGGAGGCTGTTCACATGCACGGATGCACACAGTACTCAAAGCCTTTTTTGTGTTCATTCCATCATTACCAAGAAGGATTTCACTCACTCGCACCATCAGTGTGCTACCCTGGATGCTGAACAGGCATCATTAAACAGATGTTGCCTGGTTACTAAGACCATGGCCATAGAAGGTTAGAGTAGTGTTGAATGGTGAGGGAGAAATTTAATTCACATGCACAGAACTTTACATCCCATTCCACTGAATATGCTTAGAATATAACAAGATTACTTAGTCACTGATAACTCTTTTCTATCATCAGGAAGAGCAATTCATGCTATTTTACCCTATAATTAGTAGTTTTTCCTCTTGACTTCATAGAGCTTGTATTTTCTGGAACAGTTCTTGCAGAAACTTTTAACAAAATTTGTAAAAGCACTCACCTCTTAATCTAAACTTTACATCTTCACATTCTAAAATGAGTTAATGACTCAAAATTTTCCCATTTCTTCCATAAATTATTTTTTCAAATCTTAAGTAATAGCCAAGAAAAAGTCATGTGCCTCAATTTCCTTCCCAGTAATCTTATTAGTGGTATTTGAAATGCCACTGATTTCTGTATGTTGATTTTGGATCCTGCAATTTATTTACTGAATTTATCAGTTCTAATAACCTTTTAGTGGAGTGTTTAGGTTTTTCTATGTATACAATCATATCACCTCCAAACAGATAATTTGAACTCTTCCTTTCTTATTTATATGCCTTTTAATACTTTCTTAATTTCTCTGGTGAAAATTTTTAGAATTCTAGTGTAATGAAGTGGTAAGGATAGACACCTTGGTCTTGTTCTTGATCATCCTTGGGTCAATATGATGTTAACTGTGGGTTTGTCATATGTGGCCTTTGTTATATTGAAATATAATACTTTTATATCTAATTTATTCTGATTTTTAAATCTGAAGTGATGTTAAATTGTATCAAATATTTTTCTGTATCTATTGAAATAATCATAGGATTTGTCCTTCCTTTTGTTTATGTAATGTATTATATTCATTTATTTGTATATGTCGAACCATCCTTTCATCCCTGGGATAAATGAAACTTGATCATAGAGAATAATCTTTTTGATATACTGTTGGATTCAATTTCTAGTGTTTTGCTCAGAAATTTTACACCTACTTTCATTATTGATATTAGTGTATAGTCTTCCTTTTTGTTGTATTCTTGCCTGATTTTGGTATCAGGTTAATGCTGACCTTGGAGAATGACTTTGGGAGAATTCTGTCAATTTCTGGTTTTTTGGGGAATAGTTTGAGAAGAACTGGTACTAATTCTTCCTTAAAATGTTGGTAAAAAATCAGCAATGGTTAGTTTGGTGTTATTCATGTAGCTAAAATACGTAATCAACCTGGATGTCCATCCACTGATAAATGAAAAAAATGTAGTATATGTACACAATTAAATATAATTCACCCACAAAAAGAATAAAATTCTGTCATATGTAGCAAAATAGATGCAACTAGAGGACATTATGTTAAGTGAAATAAATCAGACACAGAAAAGTCTCAAAGGTTAATATTTTTAAAAGTTGATTGGAATGTAGAACTGTGATTGCTATATCAGTATATATTACATATGTGTATACCAAAATGCTATTATTCTACCCCATAAATATACATACTTATGTTAATTAAAGATTCAAAGCAAGTTTAAGAGAATAGAGTTGAATGCCCTGCTTTGATCACTACACACTATGCATATTTTGAAATAATACCCTGCACCCACAAATTTGTAAAATTGAGGTAAAAATTAATCAAAAAAACACGTTCATTTTCAACCACACAGTCAAGAAGTGGGAGTGCAGCCTCTGGCCAGACATCTCTAGAGCTCTCCAGCAGACCTCTGGCCCTGCTGTTGGCAGAAGAAGCCCAGCAGAGCTTTTAATAGCAGACAAGCCTAACCTTTGTGCAGTAGTGGGTGACAAGAGTCCTGGAAGGATGACAGGAAAGAGCAGCAGGGAAATCACTGGCCAGGGCTGCAGCACTGATGAGAGAAGGGAGTGTGATGCATATACCACAAAATTCACCCCTGGTGGTTTTGAGGATACTCTCAGGATTAGACAACTATTCCTGCTCTGGACCTTTCCTATGAATGGGTTCATGTGATTTGTGGTACTAGTGGCTGGCTTCTTTCATGTTTTCAACCTCCACCCATGTCGCGTGTCAAGGCCTCACTCCTTGCTGGTGGGGTTTGGATGTTTGCAGGACTTGGCCAGGGTGCAGGGGGTACCACAAAATGTCTACAGGGACTAGGCCCACCAGCCCTATAGTCCGTTATTCAATCAGCAACTGATATCTTTTGCCTCCTAATAAAGCTCCGAAAATGATTGTCCTTACAACTTAGAGATGAACTCAAATTGTAATTTCTATTTACTGGAATTATTATTAGTCAAGATGACATTTATTGCTTATAATTATGCTACATTGTTTTAAATCTCTATATAATTGGAAAAAAATAAAGTTTATCAAATGTATTATGTATATATACATATATATGTTACTTAAACATACTGTGCATGTATGTGAGGAGTGAGAGCACACCATAGCAGCATTGTGCATTCAAGAAACATTCACTTATTAGGACACGGTGTTTAGAAAGTTCTAAACAGGGAATACAGAAAACATCAGTTCTGGCACAAACCTGAATTTTCTCTGCAGAACCAGAAAGGTCCCAGGAAGCAGGGATTGGAAGGTCATGGACTTTGCAGAGAAGCACCATGGAGGGGCTCGGGAGAGCAGTCCAGGCCAGCAGAGTTGGCACCTGGGCACAAGAGGTAGGGAGGTCTGCATATTAAGGAAGGCCCCTGGGGAAACTCAGGGATGAGAGCAGAAGTGAGGGACTGTGTCCAAGCCTCCCCAGTGTTCAATGGAATCAGAGGAAATGATGCTTCAAAATCCAGAATAAAGGTGATTTGTCTAAAAAGCAAAAAATCTTACCCAGTGCACACATACCTTCTCTGTCCTGAGCAACACCAAACTAGTCCCTGAGGAGTTAGCAGGGACTCTCATTTGGGCTGAGAAAATGGACCTTAGAGACCAATGTTGATCAATACAGAGGCTGAAATATAAATAGGAATAAGTAACCAAGAATCAATAGATCTCTGAAGAAAATTAGAAGGGAACCAGATAACGAAAGTGTGTGTGTAGGTCTGTGTATACGTACTCTCACAGACTTAGCCAACACAAACTATGCACACAACACCATCACACACATACATGCATGTGAACACACACTCCACAGTAAATAAGCAGTGGAAAACAATGGACACAAATGAAACTTTAAAAAATAGCTTAATAAGAATGTTTACAGTAATTTAACAGACCATCATATCTATCAAAGACAAACAAGTTGTCATAAAAAAGAAAGCATTAGAATTCTCAGACCATGCTATTTATGATAATTTTGCATTCTTCTGTTGGATTTCCTATTTAAAATATTCTATTATCTATCCATGTACTCCTTTTATATAAAAGTCTTTTTTTTTTCATTGTGGGGACAAAATACCTGACAGCCACAAATTAAAGGAAGAAAAATTTACTTTAGCTCACACTTTATAGATGTTTCAGTCCATAGTTGGCTAATTCTAAGGCAGAGTGACATGGCAGAGGGGCATCACAGAGGGGAAACAGTTCATGGTGTGGCAGGAAGGAGACCTGAGCTTCTTCCCTTTCTTATTCCATCTAGGCTACAAGCCAATTGGTTGGTGCCACCAACACCAAGGGTGGTTCTTCCCTCTTCAGTGAGTCCATCATCCACACCCAGAACTACGTTAAACCAATCATCAGAGGAATCCAGTGTCAAATACCCATGAACAAGTCACTCACAAAACTGCCACCTGTGAGCACAGGAGGCTCTGGGGGAACATCTAGATAAAAGCCATAACAACATTTTATTATAGGGAACAATATATCAAACTAAAAACTCTCTGTGGGTTAGTAAACCTTAGGAGAGTGACACAGTCATAAATAACAGACATATTTAAGTATTTTGTGTTTTTATACTAATATGGACCATATAATTTATAAAAGCTTAAGATGCTTGAATAATTTAGAGTTTGGGGGAGTTTCTTATCGTATTTTCATAACAAATCACCGCAAACTGGGAGCTTAGACAAGAAGTTATTTTCTCACAGTTTGGAGGCTAGAAGTTGATCAAGGCGTGGGCCGTGGTGGGTCCTTCCTGTGTGCCGGGAGGGAAGAGTCCCCTCCATGTCTCCCCTTGGCTGTGGATGGCTGTCTTCTCCCAATAGCTCTTCACCCCTTTTCCTGTGTGTCTGTCTCCCCCACACATCTTCCCTTTATATAGAAGTACCCTGGGGCCCACACTGACAACCTTATTTTAACCTGATCACCTCTCTAAAACCTTATTTCAACTTAAGGCTACATTCTGAGGTATTTAAATTTGAATCCCAACAGATCTTTTTTTTTTTTTTTTGGTTGCAGGGAGCACACAGTTCAACCCATAACAGGCATGTTTAAATTTTGGTAGGACTTTCAATTAAGTAAAAGTAGTTATTATTAAATGCCAGTTCAATAAATAATTTAGTTTACTTCATTTAGTTTATTTCACTTATCTGAACGTGAAAGTGGCTATTATGTGGATGCCACAGACCAGGGGTTGGTTAGAGATTCATGGTAAGCCCAGAGTCTTACCATGATGAAGGACATTTCTCAGAGAAAATCATCCAAGAAGAGAAATATTTTCAGTAAACTGCAGGCATTGAACATTTCAAAGTGGTCAGAGGACAGTTGGAAATGATTTATCGTCGACACACTATAATCTGGTACACCAAAATGCACATTGGGTTGTCTGCAGGCTTTGTTTCCCAGGTACCAAGGAATAGGTGATTTATTATTGATTTATCCACTAGATAAAGAGGATTGCTACTGCAGACTGTACAGCACCAAGAGCCAAAAGATGAGAGTAGGCATACCAGGGGTAAATAATGAGTGTTTTGGGGGACAGATTTGAGCATTTATTTCCTTGAATATTACATTTGGTACTATTGTTATAAATTTCAAATAAAAGTTCTCAAGCACTCTCAGCTCCTCTTGATAGCCGTATTATAATTTAATATTTATACAAATAATAGCTGTACAAAATTTGGTTTGGTGATTTCTATGTAGTGGAGTAAAATGATAATTGCATTTTGTCTAACTTAGGAAGGTTTTCATTCATGAGATTCTTCTTCCCCACTTCTACCTTGTGGTTTACCCAAGCAGGGTTATTCATAGGGTCCTTGACTTTTGTATCTCATCCTGAAGGGAAGATTACACAGGTTGTCAAAACTAGGCTCTCTTTCCACTATTTTCAAAGTCACTCAAAAGATAGAGGACAAAAACATTCAATTCTTGGCTTCCAGGCATTCCTGTTCTATTTCTCAAACTCTACAGCTTGGTTGCATGACCTAATAAAAGCATCTTTTTTGCAAAGAACTTTGACTTAAGTTTCTTTCACTTACAAACTAATAAGTTACAGGTACATAAAATGAGCATAAAGTATGCAGAAATGTTTATTCCAAATGACACCTTAAGATAAATATCTTTAAATAACTGCACAAATTGCATAAAAGATTGTTTTTTATATTTGAAATTAATTTTTAATGTGGAAAAGATGCCAAGTGAAGGAAAATTTTATACCACTATAATAATTTCACTATCAGTTTCCTCCCATTAAAATATTATTTTGTTATATAACAGTGATGAAATTGTTAAGTACACAGTACTTAGTTCCATCACAGATGAGCTGCTTTTGCACAGAGAGTTCTTGCTTTTGATTAGCTTCTGAGGGTAGCAAAGAATTGTAGAAGGATAAGTGTCATATAAATTTTCTTCAGGAGCAAAAGAAAATGAGACATTCTAAGGTGAAACACTTCCCTTGGTCTTAACTTGGAACCTTTTATAACAAAACTGGAAGTTAATTCTTCACAGATTTTTAGAAACCTGAGAAACCAATTATTTCTATAATGCACTCTGAAGTTTAGATTCTGTGATATATTATATAATACATTGATTAGTGAGGGAAGCAATTTTTATTAAGTGCCTAAATGTACACCAACACTAGGTGATGTGATTAGCATATGGTCTCTTTTAACCTAGACAAGAAGCTTGGTCAATCCATTACAATTGCTATTTTACAGATAAGGAGCTCAATGTTGGAGACTTGGTCAGGGTCACACAATTAGTGACATCCGGGTTTTGAAGCCCTGTTTTTCTTGGGTGAAATCACATGCTATTTCTAATTTTCTGTGTTACCTCCCAAATCACATGACTTTCATGTTTGTGAAATGTATAGAAAATTCTAAGCATTGGAAACTTTTAGTGCCAAGGAATTTTTCTGTCCAACTTATATGGAGATCTCTTCCAGTAAGCCTCCATTTATAGGCTGTTCTCACCTCCAGACACTCCACAGAAATGACTTTTCACATTGCTGCCTCCTACAAGGTAACACAAAACTACCATTACCACTACCACCATTAAAATGCTCGTTACCACTCTCAACAACATCATCACCACCACCACCATTTTTATCACTCCCCTCACCACCTTCTCTACCATCTCCATCCCCTTCACCATCTCCATCATCACTACCACCTCTAATATCTTCATCAACTTCAGCATCATCACCACCACCACTAACACCACCACCATTCTAGTGCCATCTTTGCCACCACCACCGTCACTCCCACATCCATCACCAGGACAACTGTCATCACCACTATCAGTACTCTATTACCACCACCATCACTATCACTACTGTAATACTACTCCAAATATCACCATCACTATTACCGCCACCTGCAATGCCATCATTATTTCATTAGTATTATCACCACCACTGCCATTAGGACGACCGACGCTACTGCCATCATCACCACCTAAAATACCATCATCTCTATTTTCAGTATTTCCACTAACATCTATTACTATCACCACAATAACCAGGATGGCTTTCAGACATAGATTTAGCCCTATGGACTCAAATTACCAATCTCTTTCAACCTTTGGAAGAAGAGAGTGTTACTTACTCTTCATCTTTAACTCATTTTACCAGGTTCACCAAAGATTTAAAGAACAAGGAAAATCCCTTAGTTCATATTTTTATTTTGCTTAAATATTATGAATCTGCAGCATACATTCTTTAAGTTAATCCTGATTTCTTTCAGGTTCCTGAATATGCTTTATTTTGCTTATATCCAGCTCTACCTCTGCCCTCAGTTCTAAGAGACCTTCCTCTCCCCCACCTCATACTGTTCCCTTGTAAGATAGAGATGCTCCAAGGCAGGTTTGTCCAAGAACACTTCTTGTCTTGCTGCATGCTTAGATAGGCAAAGGTAAACTCAGTTCTTCCTTGGCTCATGTTGATAGTCTACTTGGAAATGGTTTAAGAATTGTAAAGAAGGAAAGTTCAAGGTTTTTCACTATGAGCTTATTTCTTGATTTTAAAAAGGCTTTGAAAATACATTAACCTAGTGGGAATATTTAGGTTGTTCCAGTACAACATAAGTAATATACAGCAGATGAGAGATCAACACAGTAAAATCATTTCCTTTCATACAATGTTGAAGAATTTTTTTTTTTCTGACTGCATGGTGCCTGACTTGCATGCATACAAAGTATAAAAGCTGATCTTCTCCAGGAGACTCCCTCAAGATGGCCTTTATGTCTCTCTTTGATTCATTTGGCCTTAAGTTTATAACAAAATAACACAGACACACACACACACACACACACACACACACACACACTCAAACTGGTATATGATGTGATGGTGAACCTTTTAGAGATGAGTGCCCAAACTGCAACCCAAAACCCACTTATTCACATTTCCAACACTGCAATTAAACCCGAATACGGAGATTTTAATTTAGAAAAAGTAACTCATACGTTAACATCTTTTGTCTTAAAAGAAAAAAAATAATATGCTTGTCATAGTTTTCCCACCACTGATACATGGGATTAAAGTGTTCATAAAATGCTACATCCGGACAGATCCTTCCCTTCTATGACTAGGCACCAATGTTTGCCATTGACTAGGAAGTAAAAACACCAGCTATTTTAAGGTGTTCTGCGTTGTCTTAGATTTGACAGCTGATTCTCTTAGAGAGTCCTGATGCAATTGTGACCTTACTGAGGACTCAAGATATAACCATGCCCCTTGACTCCTGGGAACTGTTATTTTCTACCTCCTGCAACTGTAATTTCAGTTAAATAAACAATGAAGTCAGGCCTGTCAGGAGGGTTCATTTGCAGTGCTACCTTTGCTTTGTAAGGAATAAAACACAAGGCTCTGTGTGTGCCAAGGATGAGTCAAAGTGATGCATCTGTTCTATGGCCGCATTTAATAACCCACTATTCAAAACAAGTCCTCTGCATACCTCACAGACCCACAGAGCTCTCAAGGCTACAGCGAACATTAACATTAAAGAAAGACAATACAGAAGGTCCGAAGACAGCATCTTCAGGACTGGACTAGATAAAGACAGTTAATTATGCCCACAGATATTTATTACCTCAAAGTGTCTAAATAAAATGTAGCTCTTAAACTATTACCCAAGTAAGGCCAATGATTTTAACTGGTTCTTTTTACTTTGTATTGATAATCTGTAAAGAAAAACATACATAAGCACAATTTCTCAAATCACAACCAATACCAACAAACATAATTTCTGAATGTAAAGAACACCCTGAAAACTAATGATGAACTCACATTCTTAGCCAGTGTGACCTTCATGAGAAGATAGCTTTTAAATAGCACTCACCACCCACAAGACAAAACTTTGGTGTTTTATTTTAAGAAAATTAAATTATTTGTCCACTAAAGTATCAGCATTAAAATCCTTTTATGTACTTACATAAAAATTAACCTTAACAAATAAAATCAAGCTGTGAATCATTTATTCTAGCTTATCTCTGATTACTGTATATTAATTAAGACGTGAATTAGGACTTGAAATAAAAGGATGCCTGGGATCCAAAAAGAATTAAAAATGAATGCTTATATAGGGAGACAACAGGGGGATGATTCAGGAAGCAATTGAAAAATGAATGTTTACTTTTAATGTTTTACTTTGCTATTTTCCTTAAAAGAAAATCTATATAAATTTATATTGTTTGCACTCTGCTGTTCTCTGATACTTGGAAAACAGCTGCTCTGCTGCATTGGTCTTTGAATGCCTGGATGGCAAGGCTCAATAATCTGTCTCAGCCCAGGTTAAGTGATGGAATTCATTTAAATGCCCCAGCAGTAATCATCCACAAAGAGTACATTATTTCTCTTTTATGAATTTTCAAACCTAATACTGATGGGTGGCATGCAATTAAACCTGATCAATATGTAATTTAGGTGGGCTGACATGTTTTCAAATTCTCAGAATATAGATTCTTTCAATATTGCAAGAGCTTGGTAGAATACCTAGCTCTTGTAAAATAGCTAAGGCAGTTCAGTACAGTATAGAAAAAATAACAACTTTAGTCAGAAGATATACAGGTGGGTAATTATATAGTTGGAGATTTTAATTTTTGAAGAGACACCGTAATTGGGAACTTAAGAGTGTACTTAATACTGTCCTCTCTCTCTCCCTCCCTCCCCCCCTCCCTCTTAAGCAGGAAATAAGACAAACATGATCTATAAGATTTTGTGAAGAACCATCTTAGTAATTTTCATTTGCAGATACTTTCAAAGGCATTATACAGACTATTTTCAAGATTGTCAGAGCTGTTTTGTAATACGTTTATTCACAAAGCTTTATTACCCAGGATCAAAGAGAGACAAAAAAAAAAACAACCCCCAAAAACCACAAGCCCCATGGAGGGTGGGATTACCATAATGACCCTTTGTGTTAAGCTAATAAACAAGGGGAAGTACATTGGCTCCTGACCCTAGAGGTGAAGGGTGACGCTCTCTAGGATTACTAATTAGCCTGCTGTCACCCACACAATAAGAATTACACTTGAGTTCCTATGATTTGACAGGATTCAATTTTAAATTTTATGCCTGAGGTCTTAAAGCGGTCTTTCACCCTTATATTTGCATATTCTACTTGACCAAGCAGATACAAATAGGGCTTTATGTTTTCGGAAGCCAGCAGGAAATGCCTAGATGCCCTGGGACCAGCGGCTTCCTAATTTGTAGCACATGTGTGAGTGAACAAATTTTCTCATCTCACTGAATCTTGTTATTGTACGCTGTGCTGGTATACTCTGGACTTTGTGTTTTATTGTCAATGTTTCATTAATGTTCATGAAGCATATTACTCTTTGTGTACAGGTTTGTTTAAAGTAGGAGCCACTGATTCTGGGGATACTTCTTTCCCTTGTCTCTTTTTCAGAGTGGAACCCGGTGCCACCCTCACTCAGTGTCCTAAGAGAAACCTGCTTCCTGAGGCCCTGTCACTAGTTCAGACCATTGCCTGGGGTTGGGGCAACTGGCTAGGGCCCTGCCTCAAGGGACAGGAGAGGGGAAGGGCCCCCAGGGCATCCACTATTGACTTAGTATTTTAGGACAGGCAGTTCATACTGGGGCACGATGAACAATTATTAGCCATTCACACACATGGCCTTTCCACATTCACTTCTATTTTTATATAATTATTAGGTAAAATATTAGACTTCGTTAAACCATTTTTCCTCTTCAAATTCCCTACCTTCTCCCCAGGCATAATGGTTGTTCTGAACTTGGTGGGCATTCTCATATATTAAAACAAAAGACACTCATATTTCATTTTTGTAAACTCCTTAACAAGAGATTGGAAGAAAAAGTCCCAACTTTACAGGCTTCTAAATAAACAAAGGGATCCTCTGGGATTCATCCTCCAGCCTCAAGTATCCCTTTTTCCTTAAAATGCTAACCTGTGAGCTGGATGCGTTGTGTCATTTAGAAATGCCTGAAGTGATGCGGAGGGAGAGCCTTTCTCTGCACTGTTTGCTGGTCACTGGGCCAGACATGACAAAGGATTCTGCCCATTAGGGTTTCAGTACAGTGCTCAATAGCAGTAGGAAATTGATGGTGTAACTGTGGCCTCACATTGGGGAAACTTACGATGCGGACAACAGCACTTTCAATAAAAGGGCTTTTGATTTTCTGTGTGTCAAACTGTTTGACTATTAGGGCATTTCTAGGTCAACGAAGGGTTAATGTAGTGTCATAAATCATATCTAAACAAGAGCCCTAAGCTTGCTGTGTGTAGAAAGTAGTTTATTAAGGTCAAAAAAGCATTAAAATGAAATCACAAAATGTAAGTAGCTCAAGCAACATGGAAACTACATTTACTTCACTGCCTCCAAACAGGCATGCTATGACATCGACATAGCACACTAAGGAGAGTGAATAATAGGAGAATTAGAAATTAATGATTCACTGCCATGCAAATGGAAATTAGAGGGTATGGCCACTGCAATCTCAGTCCAGAAATTCACCTCCATTTGTTTGCATGTAAATTCCAGGCATATGTACACTGTCGACTGAGCTCCTGGTGTTTAAGGAAGGGGTCCATTTCCAGCCCATTGTAAATCCCAAGACACTTGAAGCTGCGCCTGCTCATGCATCTTCACAGCAGAATTTCAAGAATTATAATGTAGGGTTAATCTTTTGGTATGGATAAGTAACAACAGTTCCAATAATCAGCAGCCACTGGATGTTACCTAGCAGGGAAACTCAGTCATTCACATTGATTATAAACCTGCACATCATAGTCTCCTGGCAAAGTTATATCCTTGCTGTTATTTGTAAGCTTTTCCTTGTCTGAAAAGCATGGAAAGATCTGTTCTCTCAGAGGTTGTTAGACTAAGTTTTTAACTCATTAAAAAAAACATCCTAACACCACCATTACATGTAAGTGCAATTAAAAAAAGATGACAAATTCAATAAGATTTAATGAAGAACCAAAGGAATGCAATGAAAGAACACTTTTCCCAGTTTGTTTGTACTTTTAGTCTAAATTAGCCACATACATCACACCTCTCATAGAGGTTGTTTTGAGGGTTAAGAGCTCTCTAGGAACATATATCCAAAAGAAAAAGATCACACCCCAAAGCCCCTGTGTTCCTGGCACACAGAAATCTGCTGGGTGGATGAAAAACTCCACTTAACATGGTCCACCTTAGCCAAAAAATCATGCCGAGCAAAACTCCAAGAAGTTAAAACAAAGCAACTCTAAGAGCAATGTGAACATAGGCACAATTTGTCACCTAAAATCTGCAACTCCCTGCAATATTCGGAGCTAGCATGTGAAACAAATGTGTTTCTGGGAGGGAAAGCTGCATTGACTGAGACTCCAAAGAGCAATTCTCTGTCCTTTAATGAAGGATGGAGGAAAGGCTTGATAAAGCACCCTCTCATCACAAGTTTGTGTGTGTGTGTGTGTGTGTGTATGTGTGTGTGTGTACACGGATGGCCAGTAAAGAAATGTGCCTGTGTTGATGAAAGGTAATCTCCCCATTCAATCTTCTTAGACAAGTTAGAATTGTTAACAGGAATCTTATTTTATTGTGAATGCATTTGGACAGTACTGAACAAAGAGCCAGCTGAAATAGCCTGTTGATTTTCTTTTTTAGCTAAATAATACAAGATTTTGGAACTGTTGGTGAGTTTCAGGCTTTCTTTCAATATATTTAAAATGATTTATAAAGGATCCAATTAATTTATCATCTACTCAGTTATACATACATATGCAATGTGTTTAATAGCTATAGGATTTTGACTTTAACATTTTTTGTTAAATGTATAATACAATTATATTATATTATTCCAATGACATATTTACATTTTATCATCAGTTAAAAATAATTTAAACATTAAATAAGTAAATCCTTATATTTACATATCTAAAATAAATTCGAATGCTTTTAAAATTGGATCAGAGTTCTATAAATTAATCAGATAAAATCAATGTATTTTATAATTTACAGAGTTTGCATAGTTCAGATCATTTCAAACCACAACTTTAAGGAAGTAAGGATGCAAGGAGAGGATGTACCAAGACAAATTATCAGGAAAGACTTCGTAGTAATCCCTTCATAGGTGTCTGAGAACCAGTACCACACACAGATTTTGGAACAACTTAGGTCTCCTCTCCCCTATACACAGCGTTGTTAATTCACGTATGAAAATGTATGCCAGTTCTGTCTAGAATGTAAGGCAGAGTCAGTCTCCTATTAAATGACCTCTATCTATCCATCATCTATCTGTTAAAAGCAATCTTCCTTTATTACAGATACATTACAGCCTTGCTGACTTATGCTTCAATATCTTCTTTTTCATTCCATAGTAAAATTTCTCTTCAGCTGCTTAAACTTTAGGTCTTTTCTACATTTTGCTTTTTCTTTTCCATGCAGTGTGCAGTGTCCTTGAGATTTCTGTTCCTGTCCTTCACAAAGGAATCAGTGCCTTAAGCGAGGATGCCTGATCTCCTGTGCCTCGGGGCAGAGGACACCCAGCCCACAGCTGTGTCCCTGGGGAGGAATAAGTGGAAAGTCACAGCTAAAACACAGGGTAGCCTTTGTGCTGTGTGAAGTGTAACACTCTGGTCAATGCTGACAATCTTCATGCCCACAGTGGGAGTTTGTTTGGCGCATATGACTTTAAAAAATCAATGAGCATTTAAAAATCAAGATATTTTTATATGAACAGGGATTTTCAGCTTCTCTTGAGAAATGTACAGATCTGGCAATATTGGATTCCTGTCTTCAGGGCCAAGGTGGTCAGGAGGACTGCAAGGCAGCTGCCCTCAGCGAGCTGGTGGACACTGGCTCCAGCCTCACAGACCCACACACCCTGCTCACCTGCTCAGCCCCAGTTCACTGGACCCTTCAAGCACCGCAGACTGCTCATCTCTGCACGATAGGCAGAAAAACAAAGAGGGGAGAGTTAATTTACTAATGGAAGTACTTTGTTTATTAATTTAATTTTATTGTTTTTGAACATCTAGATTTCACATACGAGATTGCTGTATCTTAATGAATCCTAACATACATCACCTATATGTGCTCTCCTAATATCCAGAACTCTATTAATAATGAGGGTACCTAAAACAATGGTACACCTAAAACTATGAAGTCTCCAGATAGGAATTTAATTAAATATATCCTCAACTTTCAAGCATTAAAATTTGTGCATTAGAAATATTTTTAGCTTAAAGTAAAAATCACCAGTGTCTTAAAGTGACACTATACAAACTTGTTTTTGAAAAGGTTAATCATCATATCATTCTAAATGTCACTATGTATTATGAAGTTATTTTAATATGCCTGTGTTTTTTTAATTGATAAAAGGTTGTCAAGCATTTGCAGACAAAGTTGACAAATGAGAGGAGTCAAACCTGAGCCATGCAGGAGAGATCTGGACATGTATATGAATAACAAATGGGACAAAGGGGCAGTGTGGGGTGAGACAGGGCAGGGTGAGTGTGAAACTGGCCAGGCTGCATTATCCCAGCCAGGCCGTCACAGTTACTGGGCCTTGTCTCAGTGGACTAAAAAATATTGACATATGGTCCATGTCCAGTTGATAGAAAAATAGGTGAATGTTTAAATTTAAAAACTTATTGTAATAAAAAGTTACATTACCAAGAACAATGAGTTAAGTGTGCTCAAAGTGAGGGAAATATTTTGGGTATTTTGAGTATTTTGTGGGGATTAATGATAATGTGACTTTTACTGTAACAAATTTTTACATTTAAATATTCATCTAATTTTGATCACTCATATACATTATGACTAAAGTACACCAAAACCACTGTGATTTTAGAAAGAGAATTTTTGTCTTGAAGGATAAAGATGTTTATGTTTGATCATGTTATACCAGAGCAAGTGCCCCAGTGGTACTGGTTTATGAACTTAATTCTTTCTTCAATGCTGGTTGCAAACTCAGTTGGATGAGAACTGAAAACAATTCAGTGGTTAGATTCAGTGTTGACTTTATGTGGAAATTTGATTCAGTTTTTATTCAGTTTGGTTTGAGACCAGAATTGTGGAAAGAATTAAGTTCATGAACCAAGGTACCAATGTATTGCTAGCCCTAGGCTTTCATGTCCCACCAGTCACCTGCGTTGGCCTCTTGCGCACTCCTGGCATTTACGCACTGCCCAGCACCTCGCAGGAGGGACCCCTGGGAGGTCTTGCCTTGTGTCCACAACAGCTAGACAGAGAAGCTCAAGCATTCAAGTCTAAGAACATGGGAGCTTGGAGACAAGCATCACAGGATTTATACTTTCCTCAAATTAGTTTATTGCCCAGGAATGAATCAGAAAATGACAATTTAAGCTTATGATAATAGAAAACTACTGCTAAATAGGATGAAAGAGCATTTTTTCCCTCAAATCATATCATTTGGTTTTTAATTATGAACTCTTTGATGTATTTGACTTTGGATGCCAAACATAAAAGTGTTACATAGTTAATAATTTCCTTCTACATGGTCACTGATGGTGACAGGTTTAAACTTTAACAACAAAATTCCAAGGAGCACTTTGAACAATTATTTAGTAACTATCTAATATTAAAACTATAGCCAAGATTTTATAACATGTAAGACCCAGATGAGATTTTTAAAAACAGAGATAGTGGAAGATAAAGACTTACTGGATAAAATATAAGGAGCAAATAAAATTACATAGGATAAAATATTGAAGAAACTTATTTAAGCATTGAATATGTGACATTTATGGTCTACAGATGAGTGAGTAGGTAGAATCTACACATTGTGAATGAGAAAAGAGAAGGGAGCTACAATGGCCAGGAGTTCCATGGGTAGAACCGCAGTTCAAACCCTCACTTGTCAGACCCAAAAGACTGCCATGAACCTGACATGCCCGCACCTTCAAACAGTGGAAACATAATAATAAAGAATCCATTTGAGGATATAGAAAAATAGGATGAATATCCATTTTTAAAAAGCAATTTGGAATAGAAAAGCAAATATAGCTTTCATTAGGTGCCAATTACGAACTTGGCTCAAAATCAGGAATAAAATAGAAAATAGATAATTTTTTAAATGATTGTACTTAAGAATATTACACCAACCTTACAAATCCCAGGATAATTTGAAGTGTGGATTCCTTTTAATTTTTTTTTTTTAATAAAGTTCTTTGGTCCCAGGCCAAGGCCAAGAGCATCAGATCCTACCTAATCAGTGCATTCTGTGCACTAAAAATGCATTGCCCACCTCATAGGTTCTGGAGGGCAGGCAGGAGAGCTGGTTCTGTCCTGACTAAGACTTGGACCATTTAAAGTAGAATGACCTCTGTGCTATCCTAGATTACTTGCTGGCATTGTTCTGATTGCCTGAGCCAACTTCTCTGCCTGGGTCCTGGAAATGGGTCAGGAGCAACTTGAGGGGTCACTGAATCAGAGTGTGATCCAGAACCAACTTCCAGCTGGTTCATGTATGCGCCTGCATCTCAGATCATTTCTGCTTGCAGATGACAGGCTAATGTAACATAGCACAGGAGCTCTGGTGTGTCCTCCCAGCCAGGAAAATGCCTGAGGGTCTTCCACAACCAGTGATGCAATGGCAACCCCAGTGCTAGGGTAGGGTGAGTTCTGGGGACTTTTTTTCTAATGAAAATAAATTTCCCATTCCCGATGACATAATTTTACTGACAATTTCTGTAAATTTTTTTTTTTTTGGTGTGAAATTACTTTCGTTGGGTGTAGGGGACAGGGAAAGGGGACGTTACCAGAACCTCTGCAGTAAGTCCTAGTCTCCTGCGAGCCACGGCAGCACACGGCGAATTACAGGAAAGGTAGAAAAATGAGACTGAGAAGAAGCTGAGCTCTGGGTCTGATCAGTGCTGCTCTGGGCAGCAAAGACAAAGCCCCCAGTTTACCGCAACTTTTATTCAGTACATCGGGAGAAACAAATGGAACAAATGACTTGCAGAGAGTTCAGTACATCCTTGTAAACAAGATGGTAACAGTCCAAGAACAATGAGGAACTGAGTAGATGTTTGTTCCTCCCAGGATGTTTTCAGCTCCCAGGATGTTTCTGGTCCTGGAGCATCACAGCAGCACCGGATCATTGAAGTCTCAGTTGTGACTGGTGGCCAAAATGGAATTGTCTTGGAATTCCATAGCTGGGCTGTAGGCAAGAGAACTAGGCTAACCAAATGATTTTTCCCCAAAATTATGTAGCATTGCTCCCGACAGTTGGGTTTTTATGACTACTTTGCAAAAAAAAGTTTGAACAGGATAATTATTAAAGCTGTGTTTTCAGAGAAGCTTGTCCTTTCCACAAATTTATAGTTGAATATTTTCACTATGAAATTTGTTTCAACCACAGAAATTCATCAACAACGTAAGTATTTTACAGAAGTCTTTACTTCTTCTAGGTATAAGAGTAATGCAGAAATGAAATAATATGATCTTTGAAATTTGTAATAAAATTTATATGAAAATATTAGCCTTTGGGGTGAAGATCATGTTTTTCTTCACTGTATCTCCCACAGCTTTATTTATAGTAAAAGTCCCCAAAGATACTTGTTTTGTTACTAAGTCTTGATGATACAGGGATTCATGGCTAGGAAAATAGTCCTTCTAACAAAATTGAGGCATAATGCACTACTTATACATGGGAAAAGATGAAAATCTTCCTTTTTAATACATGGATAAAGAGTACATGTACAAATTATGACTGTTGATAGAGAGTTGGGACTTCATATACTGGCTGATCACCCTCTGGCCCAGGTGTAGATATTTGAAGAAAATGAGGCCCAATGGCCTCCACTACTGGAGCCAGCTTGGTGGCCCATGATGTCTACTCATTCTGACACCAACAGTTGACCCTAGCTTTCCCCCCAAATCAATCACACACACTTGTAGTCTCCTTCCCTTTCAGGAAATTCAACTTAAAAATGCTGAGAGGATTATGCCAGTGACATAAATACCAACGTCAAAGGTGCTTAGACAGCTCCCCCAACTACCATCTTAGCTAGAGTGTTTGATGGAGTTATTGGAAAATACAAACCATCTAAGTGGAAACTGCAACTTAAGGATCATAGGAAAGGAGAGGAGAAAAGGGAAATGTGATATAGTCAGTGCAGTTTTCTGAGCACCTGTTTGGTGCTCTGCTGTTCAGTGCTGAGTAAATTCAAAGTGCTGGGAAGCAGGATCCCCCTTTCCTTGCAGGGCTCACTGTCTGGGAATAAAGAGCACCAACTGTTAGTATGAGGATGATATGTTACAAAGGAAAATAGACTGCAGACATGGACCAGAAGCACATCACACTGCATGGGGGAAAGGAGAGCTGTTAAGAATCAAAGAGCTAGGAAAATATAGAGGAGAGCCGGTCAGATTGGGGAAAAGCATAGCTGAGGGAGCTATACCCTGAGAAGGAAAGAGGAGAAATAGGGGAATGACAGGATGGCTGGCAGAGGAAGGACAAGCATAAAGGGGCAGCCAGGTGCCCACACAGTCAGGAGAGCTCCAGGAGAAGCTCCTGCACCACCTGGGTCCAGGGGGGCTTTTGTTAACATGTCAACGGGAGAGGGTCCCTCCACGAACACTCAAGAAATTTTATACAGAACCATATCAAGGGTGTTAATTATTTGTGGACAGAACAGATACCTCAGGATGAAGAGAAATGCAGGATGAGCTCAGATGGAGCAAAGCATAAAAATGGGAAATGAGAAGTGGAAATAACCCATATAAAAGCAGCAAGTTGATTGTGGGGCTGCATTTCAATATTAAAGAGTTGACTAAGGATCTCTTAAATTCATTATCCTAACATTTTATATACATCAGACATCACCTAACAAGGGTATGCAGTGATCCTATTTGTGCCAAGATTTTCCATTCCTTAGTAGAAAATCAAGGTGATGGGATTTCACAATTAATTATTAACTAGATTTTCTAAATGCCAAAAAAAAAAAAAATACTCCTTCGCCCCTGCAGTCATGACCACCGGTATCCTGGTGGCCTTCTCACAGTCTTTCTTGCCACATGGGCAGGCTCAACACACACTTGACAAATTTTGAAAATTGCTGCTAAATTTTTCTGGCTGGGAAAGTTTAGTGTCAGTGTACCGCTGACATGTGGGAAGCTTGTCCCCCTCCCTCTCCCTTAGCCTCCTTCCTTCTGTCTTCTGTTTAATTTCCTCCTTTTCTTTTGCACTTTGTCTGGTGGAGACAAGTGTCCCCACTCTGTGTTTAGGAACCTGTTTTCCTTGCAAGCATGGAATACATGCAACTCTTGTTTATAGGCACTCCGGGTTACTCTTCAAATACTGTTTTGTCTTACATGAAAACTAACAGTATGACTTCCAAATCTTGAAAAAGGAAATAAACCCTTAAATTAGAACAAGTCGTATATCATCAGCTAAGGGCAATTTCTTTTACTTGAAATGTGGGGGATTTATGGGAGACAATGAGCCATTTTCTGTAGGTATGGGTCAAGCTGTTTGCTTAATAATAATTTTTCATCTCTAATCTCCCTGTTTGATAGGAAATGAGTTGCAGCTACAAGTGTATCACATGGAAACCAAATTGTTACTTAGCATCAATGTTCTCTGTAGGGATGATATTTTCAGTTTTCTCCACATTCAGGCATTACTTCCTTTACTTCTAGTTTGCCAACTTCTGTGGTTTCTCAGTTGTACACAGATGTTTGCCTTCTCATTAATTAGTTAAGTTAAAATATAAAATGTAAAACAACCTCTAATATTTTCTCTTTTTTTTCTTTTTCTTTTTTTTTTTTTTTGGTACCAGGGATCGGATTCAGGTCCTTGTGCTTGCACAGCAGGCAGCAAAACCACTGCGCTAAATCCCTGGCCCCAACCTCTAATGTTTTCTAGTAAACCTTTTCTGGTTTATTTTCCCACTTTAGTATCAGCTTATTCATTTCAGATGGAATGATCTCACAAATCAGCGGTAAAACAATTTCTCCCTCTCTCCCTCTCTGTCCCTAGTAAAACAATAAGGAAAATAGCTCACGTTTTATGTCCTATGCAAGAACCCCACCACAGGGCCTGTGACTCCTCTACGGGGTCTAAAAGCTCACCATAGTTTGAGTTTCCTCGTGTAAACACCAGTCTGATCGGAATATAATATCTTACTGGATTTCTAATTTTCTCTGAAAAGACCAGGCTATGTGAAGCAGCCCTAGCACACTGTCACAGATGAGACCAATAAGCACATCTGGACTTAACTCCCAGTCAGGGTTGCCAAGGATACGCTGTCAAGGGACAGGGTCAGAAGTCAAACTGACCAATATTGAGCAAATTGCATTGGTTTGAATGATTCTCCCTGAGCTAGTAATGATATGGCGAGCACATAGTGTGGTCTACAGACAGATAAATACTGCCCTTGAAGACCAACACGGAGCTGCATTTGCAACTTAAATGTATGCTTGCATTTGTTTGTGTAGCATTTGCCTGTGAAATATGGAAAAATGTAATGCAGAAGCTAACGTAACAATGGAGATATATATATATATATACACACACACACACACAAGGGTGTATATCTGACTATACATGTTTTTAGTTTAAAGTGAATCAGTGATATACATGTTATATAAAAATGATTATTAGACTGAAAGTTCTTTTGTAATTTTTATTTTGATTATCATAACCATGATAACCATGATATTTGCCTTAAAATATGAAGATTTTTCAGAGTACAACACAACTAGGGACATAATATCTACAGATATTTTGTTGTATGTGCCTGCACAAACTCTCTCAAATATATGATATATAAAAAGTTAATTATCAAGTTTTAGGAGCAACCCAAAGGTTACAAAAGCAAAGATTATGAACTTCAATGCCAATCTTCATAAACATTTTTCTACCATGGAAATTAATACTTAAGTAATCGATGCAACAATTTGCAATGTGGTCAGTCTTCCCATTGTCAGAAAGGCTGATGGGGAAGTGATGCATTTCTGAGCCTGGCCTCCCTCTCTTTCCTTCACCTCTGTCATCATGTGGCTTTCACACAGTTTGGCATGACTCCAGAATTAGAAATCATATGATTGACTAACTGCATGAGTAAATAGTCTGGAATGGCCAGAGATCAAATGCATGCCAACCTGGGTCTATAACTCAGAAGAGAATGGACTGACACAGTTCCCCACACTGGACCTATACCCTGGCTTGCTCCTCACTCCTCACGGTCCCCAATTTGCCACACCTATCTGCAGCAGCAGCAGCCAGGGTGAATCCTCCTCAGGGGTTCCACACGCGCCATTACCATAAGCACACCAGACAGTAGATATCGGCATAGGTGATTTCCCAGTATGTTGACTGTACGTTGGAAACAACACTAATAGTCTTATCAATTTTAATCCAAAGTTGAACAAAGAAGTCAGGGAGAGAAGATGTGAGAAGTAACTTGTAAAGAATCTTTTCCCATGTAAGAAAAGTATGTTATCTGCATGTACAAGTTTGCCAAAATGAAATCCATTAATCTGCATAACCAATATGTTCTGATAAAAATTGTTGGAATTAAAAGAAATGAAAAAATAAATAAAATAAATTGAAAATACTATAAAAGAGCAATTTTATGACTTGAAAGAAAATAGGCTTCTTTCTCTTTAACCATTCTTATTCATAAGTGTATCTTTTCTGGAAATGACTCACACATTTTCCACACCCTGGGGCTGACAGGATTTGTACCTTGGGCTTGAAGAATATTGTTTTATGTCAGTATTATGATGCACACAGGCACATCAGACAGCATGTTGGTATTTTGATAAGCTGGTGAATGAGTTGTCCATACTATGTAAATTATTTATTCAAACATTTCCTTGTTTCCATTTTCTGAGTTGAAAAAAGTCACAAAAAACTGCTTAAAAAATCCAGGACGTAGATATTTATATTTTAGTGGCTGGAATATGATTCTCTTTCTAAACCAGAAGACTAAAAAGGGGCAAGTGGCCCATACAATTCTAGATAGATGGTTAAGAAAAAAATTCATTCTGAGCCCGAAGTAGAAAATCTATAAAAATGCTGAGTTTTGTCTGTTCAATTGGGATACTGACCAGAGGAAGGCTGGAGGCAAGATAATTAAGTTTCCTTTACTAATTTAGTTCTTTGTAGCATCTCCCTGCCATCATTTTTAAGCACGTACTGCCCGGTTGTGTTACCTTTTATGTTGGATTGTCTGCCACGGTGAGAGACACTCTCCCGGAGTCCTCCGTGAAGGGTCCCTCACATTGCCTCCTGAAAGGGGGCTGCCTGCATATTTTAAATGTGCTTGTTTCATTTCATCCATGTCCTGCAATCTACACTCATTGCATTGTGATTTCGGTATCACTTTCAATAGAGAGGTGATACATGAGGAAGATGCTAGAGAAGTCTATCACAAATGAAAGAAAGGAAAATTAATAAATCACAGCTCTTTTCACATAAAGAAAGAAAATTCTTTGTAAGGGGAACTATTCAAAACACAATTAGCTCATTCATGCCCTGGCAGCAGGAAATACTGTTCTCAGAACTGCAGGGAGCGAGTCTTTACTTGGGATTTGCACTGACCGGTCAGAGGACAAGCGGTCTTGAACCTGCTGCTCAGCAAACTTTAGCAGCCTGGGTCTGGCTTGCCCTGCTGCTGAAGGCGCTGCCTCCTACCAGTGGCTCCTATGTGTAGACAGAATGTTTTCAGGCTCTGGTCCACCACTGTGCATTGAAGGGTATCTGTATACAAGATGTCCAGAGAGTGGTGCCCAGGTGTGATTCTCTGGCTCCATTTTAGAAATCAACTCATTCAATGGTATAAAAATAGAAGAAGAAAATATTTTGTGAGTAAATATTTTACATTCTAAAAATGCCAAAGTAAATGGCTTTTGTCCTACTGCTGTTTATGCTCTATCTGGTCCTTATATTTTGCAGTGTTGGTTTTGTCCGAAAGTTTCTTTTCTCCTCATTTGAGAGACCTTTCCCTCCTCTGCAAACAACTCAGGATTGACTGTTCAGATCCCTCTCCAGCCCTCCTCTTCTTTTTCTTCCTTCCTGGATTCCAAGTACCTTCTTCCAGCACACTCCTCTTGCTTAAAGTCCCAGGGTTCCTTTCCTGGCTATGAGGTGCAATTCACAAGGCTTCAGTGGGCTTCTCACCCACATGGCTCTTGGCTTGTTTCAATTAACTAAAATGTGCTTCTTGAGCTTCATTGGCCCATGAGATTTCTTTAATGGCATCTACCAAGTGCACATGCTATGTCTTCTGCCAGGCAAGTCCATTCCTTGTCAGGTCACCTGTCAGCATTGCTTACACTTCAGGAGTGTCACACTATGCCTGTCATTGTCATTAAGTTGGGTGAACTGGTGGCTTTCTTCTTTCTTCCTGGAAGGCTCTTGGGATCCAGCTGCTGCCTCACTTCAGGTTCTAAAAGTTACCATGAGATAAAGGGTTTTCTCCTACAGCAATGAGTGACTAGAGCTAGAGAGCCCACCACAGCTACTAGTAATTGGTGTCACCTGTTTCCGCTTTCAGATTGCACTCAGCCTTGCGTAGCCCGATGCCCTGAGAAGCTGGCCGGTGGGCTCCTCCCATAGTGAATTGGTTGTCTGGTGGGTCAGGCCATGGAATCCTTGCAGTGAAGGTGAAGTTGGTGTCTTTGTCCTCAACACCCTCTGTGGGACACAAAGCAACTGGTCCCGTCCTCTAACAACAGCATTGGTAGAGGAGCCTGTCCACATTCCTGACAGCCTTGTGGAGAGAGAACCCATTAATACCTCTGTGCAGGTGCTGGATTTGCTCTGTGCCAAACCCATCCTGTTTGGACAGCCCCTTACTAATACCAGCCCCAAGTGTCCTATCTGCAACAGAGTCATGAATTTCCACCAGGAAACATGGCTTACAAGGCTCCGACACATCCTGAGAGAAGAGGAGACCAGGACTGGGAGACTGCACTACTTGCAAGCACATTGGATGTGGGTATTTTTAGAAGGTGTCATCACCATTTTACTTCAAAGACTGGATTTCCAGGGTGTCATATATATCAATATTCAAATATAAAGGCAAGAATGCCAGTCCTCCATAGATCAATAGTAATTATTTCAGAATAGTTGGATATATTGATTTATCCACATCTCTGACCCTGTCCACTAACACAAATAAGCAGGGATTACATGTGAGCATGCTTACATCATGCAAAGCATTTTCATAAGAAGGAATCACATGCTTGCATGCTCAGAGACACAGGGGTATTCTTACAGCAGGGACTGCCTCTGTGTGTCTGGGGGTGTGTGTGTGTGTGCACGTGCGCGTGTGTGCATGCAGAGTTTTAACTCAGGATCAAGTTGTGGCCCCAGTGATGCTAGCTGTCTGATAAAGTGCCTTTAGTTTTTATTTTTGCAGTCATAGTGTTCCATCTCCTTATAATGACTGACATCTTCACTGGTAAACCTTCAGGAAACACCTAAGTATAGCAGTTTATTTAACCACATAGTGCTTAAAAAGTACAGAATATTAAGATCATCCTGAGCTTTACTTTTCAGCATGCACAAAGTTTATTATCACTTGAAATAATTTTTCAGTTATCTTCTTTTCCAAAATTACTAAATTAATGGCCAATGTTGCCTTTAACAAGAGGGACAGCCAACATCTGAACTTGTGCCTGCTGCACTGGTGGAAGTGGGGTCACTTGACCTACCGAAGAAGAAATAGTTTGGTGAATAAAATTAGAATCAGAGAAGCAGTCAGCATTTATTCTGGGCTAATTAAGTTTGGTGTCCAAGGGCCGGGGATTTAGTTCAGTGGTTTCTCCACCTGTCCCTCAAGTGCAAGGATCTGAGTTTGAACTCCGGTACCAAAAAATTTTAAAAAATAGGTAAGTTTTGTATTCAGAAAAGCTAGATTTAGCAAGGAGAAGCTATATTGGAAAGGATTATTGCAAAAGGGAAAGGACAGTGGTACAGGAGAAGGGGCTACTGAACCTGGAGGAAGTTCTGGACCCAAGTCTGTGTGTTCATCTCAGGGGCTGCAGAAAGGGCTTTGCTCCTAGAGCAAGGAGAGACCAGAGCTGGAGGATCTGCTACAGAAGAGGGATGACCACACAAATGTCCTTCGATATGTCACTTTGGGGTTAGTTTATTCCCAAGAGCAGCTTGTAGGGAGGGGCTGTCTGTTTCTCTTCTGGAGCTGGAGGTTGGGGCCCTATGGGGAGGACAGAAGCCTAACCAAGGTTTGGTGAGTAAGCACCTTCTTTGACACATTGTCAGAGGGCGCCAGCCACGCAACTAATTAGTTACACCATCTATGAGCAATAGAGTTTGGGGATGTCTGCATCTGCAATGCGGTGCTTTTGAATCTTTTCCAGGATATTTAGGGAGGCTGGCTCCCTGCTCTTGGTCATTTCTGGCAACACAAAATGGTGCTCTGTGTGTGTGTGCAGGGGGGTAGATTTCTTAACTTTCACTATTTTCCAAAATCATAGGGCTGGATGTAGTTCAGATTGTTTTTTTGTTTTTTTGTTTGTTAAATTCTTTTATTGGTACATTGTAGGTATACAACACAATTACATTTCTCATTGGGAATTGTCCCTTTACATAATGCATCTTGGTTCTTATTTT
>NW_004624806.1:2480152-2533149 GCF_000247695.1 Heterocephalus glaber
TTTATGGATTCCATTTGTTTCCTATGTTGGGATTCCATCATGTTCCTCAGCTCCTCTCTAGATTTATTAATCATGTCTTGCACTTGGAGCACAATGTCTCCTGTTATCTGAGAAATTATTTCTGGTTTCATTTTTTCCAGATCCCCTTTTGTTGCCAGTTCAATGGGTCCAGGTGGTTGAGTATCAGAGTGTTCCATCTCATTTCCCTTCGGGGTTGCTGTAGGTGATCTGGAAGTCTGCTTTTGAGACTTATTTACTTGTTTTCTCATTTCGACTGTGGGGGCAGGTGGGGTGCTGTTGACGTCCATGTGCCTCACATCCTCTGAGCTGGGAGAGGTGGGCCAAGGGCCGGGAGTGGTGGTAGGGATGGTCACCCGAAAGCCCCTTCTTCTGGGCTGGGAGCGGCGGGATGTTTGACAGCCCAGAAACCCCTTCCTCTAGCCCAGGAGCAGTGGGATGGTGGCTCAGAAGCCCCTACCTCTGGGCCAGGAGCAGCAGGGTGGACCTCAGCCCAAAAGCCCTTTCCTCTGGGCTGGGAGTGGCAGGAGTGATGGTGGCTGGGCAGTTCCTTCCTCTGGACCAGGAGCAGTGGGAGGGCAGCTCAGAAGCCCCTACCTCAGGGCGGGGAGTGGCGGGACTCAGTACTGTGGTCTGGTGGTCTGGTGTCCTCTGCATCTTTGTAGTGTGGAACCAGGTGGCTGCCTGTCTGCAGTGGGCTGATTCGGCGTGTTCTGCGCAACCAAAGTTCAGATTGTTAATGGTCAACAGTTAGCATGTGAATAAGTCACAAAGTGATTAACCTCATTTCTCCAGAAGATAAAATTTTGTGTTTACCTTTTCCTCCCAAATATGAAAATTGATGCCCTCAGAATAATGAAGAAATATAATGAAATTTCTTTTACTCTAGGTCTTAAACTCTTTGGGGGGAAGTTGTAGGTTGAGACAGCATCTCACTATATAGGTGAAGCTGGTCTTGAACTCACTATGTAGCTCAATCTGGCATCAAATTAACAGTGATTGTCCTTCCTCAGCCCCCCAAGTGCTAGGATTCCTTGTGTGCCACCATGCCTGGTCAAAATAAAGTCTTGATTCTCTAAAATTGTTCAGGTTGTAATCCACTCAGAGGAAAACATAAGGTCTCTTAGTGATTGATCAAGTTTGATGGACCATTTCAATTGACTTTGTATCATGAAGCTGTTGAAATAAATCCAATACAACAGACATTTATAGAGCCCCTACTGTATGCAGGGCATGATGTTACATCCTAGAGGTCCCGAGATGATAAGATAAAGCCTGCATCTTTGAGAAGCTCCCACTACACAATGGAAGAGCAGATGTAAAGGGATTATCCCAGCATGTTTATTTTGGCTTGCTTTCATTCCAATTTATTTTAAAGAAAAAGGAAGACAGTACATTCTAGACCCCCACCCAAGGTGACACAGCTTATCGGAATTGGTGCTGTCTTCCTTTTTTGGAAAACGAGACAGTAGCAACGATGTAACAGAGTGATAGAAAGATAAGACGTAATTATTAAAAATGAACTGGAACTAAAGGAGGCCAGAATGAACACCACATACAAAAGGTCCAACATGAAATTTTTCTTATAGTTCTCATTCCCAGTTTTAGTGAGGGAATACCACATGCAAGCTGAAAAGTCACTTAATTACACTTCTCCTCCTATTAGCATCAGAAATGAGACATCAGAAACATCAGAAATCCTCAGAAAGCTCACAGTTCAGAAGATACTTTCCTCACTCCCTGTGCACTGGCTCTTAAGTACAGTACAATGCTGCCAATGCCACTGTAAGGTTATTACAGGAGGTAATGAGGCCTTAAATTGGGGAAATTTTAAAGACTATAGTATTTTATTGGTATAACTTTCCAAAATGATTACTGAAGAAGCTATTAAATGAATAGCTCATCAGAACTACCAAATATAGAAACAGTGGGTTTAGGAATACCCCTGTCCTAAAACTATTTTCTG
This sequence comes from Heterocephalus glaber, assembly GCF_000247695.1. Next base: position 2,482,137 of record NW_004624806.1, read on the forward strand.
TCTTTTCCACATCTGCCTGTGTGGGTTCACCTGCCCCTGCTTTCTGCCCTTGTACTGCAGTTTCCTTCCATGCAGTATCTCATGACTTTCCGTCTTCCATGTGTTCTGTCCTTTACATGCTTTTCCTTACCCTGCTTCCTGTTCACTTCTACTCTTGCCACTTCTCCCTGAGACCCCCGTGACTTTGCAGCAATGTTTGGGTTCTGTGCTAGGAGCCCACTGGAGGTGCCATGCTGGAATTTATCCCAATATCTGTTGTATTGAATTTATTTAAACAGTTTCATGGTACAAAGTCAAAATTGAGATAGCCCATCAAAAGTCAAAGGTAGAGGACAGGGCGTCATTGTGTGACAGACAAGCAGTCTTCCTTTAGAAATGTCTTCAGGGGAAGCCACTCCAGGTGAGGAGGACTGCTGGCCACCTCAGGGGACCCAAGGACAGAGGTTTGGGAGTGCATGCTCGGGAGAGGGGAGCCAGAAGCTATGAGGGCAGGACGCAAGATAAAGCATTCATCACAATCAGAGAGTGTGTTATTCCAAGGCCAAGGAGCTGCACATAACTTGGCCTTAACAGACTTGGGACAGAGTGATACTTTCATAAGCAGGTGAGAGAGGACTGAAGCAGAAAGGTGAGAGATGCCAAAGTGCTCTCCATGAGGTGTAAGGGATCAACCACAGAGCTAAGAGGGAAGAAACCTCCACACTTCTACTACAGGAAGAGTACGTGTGTAGGAATACTGTGTGGTCCCCAGTGGTAAGCAGACTACATGCTGGGTGACCAGACAGGCTGTCCATGTTCACTCATACTGAGCAGGAGGACCACACCCTTTAAATCTGAGACAGCTAAGCATTTATAGCAAAATGAAATGCTTTTCCCCATGAACTAATGAACAAGGGAAATGCTTGGGCATTGTGATCACTTTTTTAAATGAGTGGGGGTGAAAATGTGAAAAATACTTGCTAAGAAATGAGGAGATGGCCTCACAATATTTCTTCTAATTTTGGCCCTCAGGGCTGTGGCTTATTACTTGTAAATCAGGGCTACAGAATCTTAGGTCATATAGCAAAAGTCACACGTCTATAACCTAGGAAAACTGCTCTCCAATAGCATGACCTTGTTTGTTGAGTCTGAATCACAGAAGCATTGTATAAGTTTACCTAATTTACCTATGGCTGGCTTGGTGCTAAGAGCTACTCTGGCAGGAGAGCACAGGACAGTGGTCCCTGCCTCCAGCGGCTTGGAGTTGTGCTTTTCCACATGTCAGCAAGTATCCAGAGGGAGGAACCCTCACCTCTTGCAGATTCAGCCTGGATTCTGTTTTAAGTTTTAATCTTTTAATGCTCTTTGCAAGAGTCCTAAATCCAATAGCTTGAAATACAGAAACTCCCTTCCACTGAAACAAATGGATGTAAAATATATTGTTAGTATTATAATAACTGAAATCAACAAGTTAGAATCCATGACTTTTATTCAATTTTTCTACTTTTAGAGGCCTTAATCAATCTGCGCATGTTATTCCAATATTTCTTAATGATTTTACTTTACACTGATTTATTTTTAAAGAGTTAAACCCTCTTCAAACAAGTATCACTGAGAGTAATTTCCCTGAGAGGCTATTTGTGAGTCTCCATACATACGTCTTACAGTAAGGTTGAAGTCTGGAAGGTGACAGCATCTTACCGAAGGTGTGTTGAAAACAGCAAACAAAAAGTCTGCATTTTTCCTCTATGTAGTTATGTAAACCAGTGTTAATTTGTGCTAGAACAAAGGGGATGTGGCTGCAGACGATGACAGAGAGATGTCTCAGCAGCAAACAAAACGAATACTTGCTTTAAAAAAACTGTCAAAATGTGGATGTGCCTAGAATCATTTAAAAAATAGAAGGTGATAAGTTGAAACTGTCAGGTAATTGGCAGAGAGATAGAAAGTTAAACTGTGTCCTCAGTGGAGAAAATTAACCAGCAGCTGCCAGCAGGGACCCCAAGGTCATGTGAATGCCAGAATCTAGCAAAGCCCAATCATTCAGACGGGGTCCAGCCTGATATTTCCCCGCCCTGGTCATTTTCAGATCTCTTAGGAACTGCCCTGAACTACTGCCAACATGTGTTCATTTCTAAAAATTACATAGATTGTGATTTATTACCCATCACACTACAAAAATCCACTGTGAATTAAATCAGCCCTTTGTTTAAATTGCTCCTCAGCAATCCACATCATATCATCATAAATGACATTGAAGTTATCATCTGCACCTCTCAGCCTGGGCCACTGATAAGGCCCCACCATGAGGCGATCAATACTTACTATTCATTTTTGAAATTATCTTCACATTGATCCCTGAACAAGCGCCAGCGACACAGAGGCACAGTGGCTTTAATACAATAATTATATAAAGGTTTACAGGCTCATCCTCCCAGCCAATAAAAGCTGTCAACTGGCAGGGACAGTTACAATCCCATAATCCATCAAAACGCTGTTCTCTGACCTATGGGCTTCTGGGCTTTCAGGAGACCACGATAAACACCCTGGTGCAGAAGAGGAGAGCAGCACCGACTGGCTAAACAAAGGCTGCAGATGGATATTACTGATTAACAGAAATCCTCCCGCTGAGCAGTCTGGAGGACTTTTTTTTTAATGATAGCAACAATGAAGAGTCGTCTATTTGCTAATTATAATTCACCAAGAAGGCATGCAGCTAGCCTCTTTTCTGCTTTTATTTTTTGGTCTTTAATTGATCAGGTTTGACTTTGAACTGGATGATATATGGTAAGGAATAAGCCCATTGAAATCATAGTGGAGACAGGTATCCGAGGACAGGAAGAAGTAAAACCTGAGACCAGGGAGCAGGAGACAGATCAATCACAGGAAAGTGGGGAAATAGTTTCAGAGCTTTACACACACACACACACACACACACGCAAATGCACACACAAACATACATCCACACATGTATGTGTGCACATGCAAACACATATGCACACAAAGCTGCGTGCACATACATACTTGTACACTCACAAACAGACAGAACCATGGTGAAAATTACCCAGTTAAATCTGAATGAACATAATACATTTGTTTTTAAAATCCTACAACTTTCCCACATATTTGCTCATATCGCTCTCAATATGTGACATAGTTATTTCCTAGATCTCTTTAATGTGCCATTGAATTTCCCCTTGCTTAGAGAAATAGACTAAAAAACAATGGGATATATTTTGCTCAGTCATATTAATGTCTGCCTGTTTTCAATGGCCAAATACGTTTGCACTGCTTGGGAGCCCGGTGACAGCCTCTGACCCTCGAGCAGGAGAAACGCCATGGTGCACGCTTCTTGTAAGAGGAGGCTGAGTCCTGGGCACCTGGTGGCCACGGGTTCTTGAGGCCCAGAATTGGGATACGCAGGTGCTACAGGGAGGCAACTCCACTTCCCACATCAGCTTACAGCTCAGTCATTTTATCGCCAACCTACTCTAAAGTCTGTACTCCCACTCCTTAGTTTCATCCTTCCATTCCTGGGTGACTTAGTCTTTTTTGGAGGTGTTGTGGACCTTGGTAGTGTTAAAAATGACAAGTTACTAATTTTTAAAAGTTTTTTGGGGAAAGTTTGAACAACATTTAAAAGTGCTAACGTTAAAATAAGAGAGAGTCACGTGGCACAGAATCATTTCATTTTTGGTATGTTTGGGTTGTATTTGGGTTAGAATAAGTGCATATATTTGCAGAGTGATTGAAAAAACTTTTAGATGAGATGATTTAGGGAAATTGGCAGGTTGGTTTTATCTACTGGGGAGCACGTCAGGCAAATGGTGGCTAGAGCCAGTCAAATCCCTGAAAATTAGAGGAATGAGATGGATGTGAAGAATTTTAAAAATGAAGTGTCAGTCCTGGAGAGTTATCTAGATCTGTGCTGGGCCGTAATACATTCTGATCTATTTTTTTTAAGAAACTGTATTGCATGTCAGTAAGGGAATGCACCAGAGATAGGAAAAACAGGACAGCAAGAGCCTTGCTTTCAAAGCTCTCACGGTTCAGGGGCCTTGGAATGCAGCTTGGTATGAAGTCCAAGAAGCACCGCACAAGTGAAGCTCCTGCAAGAAAGCGCATGCGGGAAGACCTCAGAGAAAAGCTACGGCCTGGGGAGCATCACTCAGCACCAGAGAAGCAGTGCCCCTTGGAGGCCCCCTTCCCCCCGCCATGCTGTCCTCTGTCCTGAGTTTGGAGAAAAGCTCAGCTGACAACTAAGAGCAAGAGAAAGGAAAAAGTCCTGCATGGACACAGAGGTCAGGATAGATGCCTCCACACACAGAGGTGGCACTGGTGGCAATGAACAGCAACCTTCCTGGTGCAAAGCAAGGAGATCATCTCCATGATGGCATCTGCAGATCTGTGCAGTCACAACCTCTGGAACTGTCTATTGTGGTCCAAAGCAACCACCAGGACACTGCTCATCTGGCCACATGGTCACAACCTTCACCCCTGTCCCACCAGTGGGAGCTTTGCACAGCACGCTATTAGCACTTTTCGGGATCCCAGTGTCTCCCTCTGGTCTGGAACTTCACTGCATAAGGACAAGTATTCCTCTTTCCCTGGGAGAAGCCCTGGCAAGACTGCAGGAAAGCCACCACAGGAGAGGGCAGGAATGCCCTATCCCAGACTCAAGGTCCTTCACTCATAAACACATGGGGCTTGATTCTAGTTTTCCTTACAAACATCTAGAGATGATCAAAACATGCTTAAAACTCTGTAAGAGAAAATGCATAATGATAGTTACAAGTGTGTTATTTAACACAGGAGGGAATTATGTAATTGATCTGAGAATTGGGCTTCGTAATGAAAATATAAATCCATCTTTAAAATTCTCTATCACAAGGCTGTATTTGCAACCAATTGAGATACATATTTTCATGAGATGTTCCTCTCACCAAGAGCCTGCCCACCCTCTGGAAAAAACGTCCAGGCTTATGCATTCATAAGGCCTACATTAGGAACAAATCAGAGAATTCTACAAGTGCCGCTCAGCCTCCTTGCTCTTCCCTCCATGCCATGTCTGTGTTTGCTTGCTGCACTCCCAGTTCCCATACACACTTGGTCTCCACAGGATTCCACATTACACAGGTAAACCCACTCATGTCTTCCCTCTTTGCTAAAAACCTTCAATAGTTCCCACTTTCTTAGGGTATAGATCAACATTTCTAACAAAACCTGTAGAGCTCACATCAGCAGACCCTTTCTATCTAACTCATTTTATGGCTTTTGAGCTTATTTTGAGGCTTCATTTGGGATCATTTTCCTCCTGAACCACAAGACCCCAACCATACTTGCATATATGAAAGTGTGTGCCCCTCCTGCTCTGGGACTTTGCACACACGGACCTTCCATGTCTTCCCTCACCTGGACTTGACTTCTAGCAACTCTGCAAATCTGGAATCCGAGGTCTTCCCATGACATGATGTCTGAATTCTTTATACATCCACAAGGTCTTTTCTTCCTCATACCCCCCTATTGATCTCCTCTTAATATGCCACCACTCTACTACTTTGAAGTTTCTGACTCTCCACCAAATGACCCTTTCCTACTTTCTTACATATCCCACGATTTCCTGCTAGGATGACTCCCACTGTGCTCAATTCTCTTCATCCTATCCTTCTGCCCCTACTCCAAACCAAATACATTTTCTATTTCAAAGAGCGCTTGAAGCCCTCTTTGTGGTCACAGCTATTTAGTCCAAATGTGCATTCCTTCTTTGCTTCCCTTTATGTTTGAGGCTACTCAAAGTTTCTCAATCTTAGCTATGCTGTCAATTGGGGCCTGATTATTCTTTGTGGTTGGAACTGTCCCAGATATTGTTAGATGTTCCATGCCATCTCTTACCTCTACACACCATATTCCAGCCTTGTTTGTCCCTGCAGGTGACAACCAGAAACTTCCCAATGTTGCCAGATACTGCCTAACACGTGGAAAGAGACGGGTAAGGGCATGCATGTTCAGAAACAGGGCAATGTTTCTCCTTCTGTTAAGAAAAAGAAACTATCCTTTCATTGATCATTAGCAGCAACTCTTTTTTGAGAGCACCAACCATATCATTCTTGGGTTCTAGCTTTGCTCTGAAACTCATAATGATGGCTGCTGGTATTTGGAACATGCAGGCTGTTCAACAGCTTGTTCACTGCCAGGGATGCCATTGCCCTTCCACTCAGTCATTATTTTGTTCTTTTATTTATTTCTGAACAGTTTTTCACCAGGCAATTCAGTGAACATGAGCAGAAATAATTTTATGAGTTGATGCTAGCAAGGTTTCTTGTAGCAGTTGAAATTACAGATTGGTCGCTACTGAGGAGGACGAAGGAGAGGGATATTCAAGAGCAGACAGATCAGGTTGGACCACAAAGGTATTAGGAAAAGAACTGTTTCCCATTCTGTAGTTTTAGGGTACCCTTCTGGTATTTGTAGCATTTGGCACTACATTGTGTCCGAGCCTCAGTGGAATACAGAGACTTGCACATGAAGAACTCAAAATCCCTTCTCATATTTTACATTCTACTTTATAATTCCAGGAGTATCCAATGTATAAATATATCATCTTCTAAATAATATGCCAAAGAATCTTCAGCAGTAAGTTATAGAATTTTAAATTGTTGTAAACTAAGAGATCAAGAGGGGGCATCTCACCTAGGTGAATACTGCAAACAAAAAGCTTTACAACCAAGTTAACATGGGAAAAAAATTCACTGAAATGGGGTGAAATATTTGAGAACACATAACATAGTGGGTGGTATAAAGGCACGGATTCCAGAGATGGATTTCTCATAGGGGAAAAGGAACGACGGACTAGAAATGATTCAAGATGAAAGAGATATGAATTATATGAGAAAGAAGATACTGCTCAAGAACTTTGCAGAAAAATACACTGTCATTATGCTGGAACGAGGTTTTTAACTAGAGTGAGAAGTTAGAAGAAATGTGGAGAAAGGGAATTTGACTCATGACAGTCTGTGAACTCCAAGGTGGAGGGTGAAGCTGAAAGGTGAGAAAGTTGGGGATGGGGGATGGAGCCAAGTGAGCATACTGCAGAACTCCATGGGGATGGGCGTCCTTTCAGGAGGAAGGCCCTCCCCCTGGGAGGAGTCAGATGGGTGATGAGATGGATCCTGTGGTCTATGCTTAAGTTATCTAGTAATAAGTACAGATTGTCCCCAATATGGCTGTGAAAGGACAATGAATATCGATGATCTCACTCAGTCTCTGTGAGTTGCACATGCAGAAACAATTCAGACTGCAGTTCTGGAACAAGGTAGTCAGGAAGTCGCTATCCTCTTGTTGGCCAGGCTGCAGCCATCTGAGCCTGCAGAGTAGGCTCCCCAGTGGCTTGGGGCAGGGCTGTTGGCCTAAGCCTCCATTCCTTACCACTGCCTAGGCCTCAAAGGCCACTGGATTCTCCTCAAAACATGGTCACTTCCTCCCAGAGCCAGTGGTCTAAGATACAGGAAGATGGAAGCTGATACCTGTTGGACCTCGTTGTGCTCACTCCTTCTACAATACCTGGTTGGGACAAGAGTCAGTTCTACTCAGTGTGGGAGGGTGTGGCACACAGATGTAGACTTAAAGACAGCACTCTTGGAGGGTGGGGACCACAGTCTATACGGTGGTGGGGAGCACAAGTCTGTGAATTATCATTTGAGGTGACAGGTGATGTGCCTTTAACTGGCCATTCAGATCCTGCCCTGGACACGAGCAGATGGTGAGGAGAAGGAAACTCAAGGAGCCACAGAGCACTGTGCCCTTGACACTGTGTCTCATTAGGGTCTGTGATGAGTGGTGCTAGAGATGCAGGAAGCCCTAGAACTAAGACTGGTTGGATGGTGTTGTTAGTTTTTTAATAAAATGGAGTACTACTCGGCCATAAAAAATGAAAAATTAGAGACATTTATAGCTAAATGGATGCACATTGAGGCGATACTCAAGTGAAATAAATATGGCACACATGTAAATATCGAATAGTTGCTCTAGTGTGAAAAACTGAAAATGTAAATAGGAGTAAAAGGTATAATAGATAATGTGAACTAGGAAGAAAAGGGGCAAAGTGGAAGGGGAAGTGGGAGGGCTAGGGGAAAGGAAAGAAGGGAATGGAATTAATATGAGAAAAAGAAAAAATGGAAACAAAGTCTTTGTAAATAGGGAGGGCTGGAGGGGTTGAAGGGAGGGCTGGGCAAGGGTGAAAAATAAGAACCAAGAGAGATCATGTAAAGGTGCAAATTTCCAATGATGAATGTCATTATATTGTGTACCTAAAATGTACAAAAAAAAAAAAATTGGAGAACCACTGTTATCTGGGCCAAACAAAGCTCCAGATAGAATTTTCTTACTCTGCAGTTAGGATGTGGAGGCCGGTAATGGGAGAGGGGTCTTATCTGGATACCTCACTACAGGTATGACAAAAGTGGGAAAAGCACATCATCCTGCCAGGGTGGGAGGAAAGCATGAGCAGCAATAGATGCTTCAGAGATCTCTTCGGACAGAGAATGTGCTTCCCTGGCGGATGATACCTAAGATTAGCTCACAATGAGCTCAGGAAAGTTGGATTCTAGATCAGCCAATGGAAGTACTCAGTCAGTCCGAGAGGGGTCTTTTTACTCTTAGAGCAGTGTGGAATGAGGCAGATGCCAGCAGGGAGGACAAAGAGCAACTGAAGAATTTCTTTGTTCAACAGAAGCTGAATATCATCCACAAGAACACTACCACTCTGTCTGAGTTAGTCCTTTTGTAAGATATAAAAGCAGATGATTTATTTGAAGATGGGGCATGAGGGAGAGGAGGGAGAGGGAGGAAGGGAGAAAGAACTCCTCTGGACAAGTAGGGAGTGTTCGAAAGGGAAATACTCGAGTTAGTACTTGTTTAAATGTCATTGAAGTAAACTCTCCTGACACATATTGAAAATAGTAAACATTAGATTCCTGCTATTTGATCACCCATTAAAAAGATTAATCAACTATTTTTCCTTCTAGTTTTTCCAGGATGAGTTTTCCAAATGTTAATTGAACTTGTGTGGAGATAAGGAGAACCAAGAGGGAAACAGCAAACTCGAGATGACGCCCACCCATGTGGCTCATTAACAGCCTTCTGATCAGAAATTCCCAGGCAGAAGAGAGGGTTGCTCGAATCTATGTGATTACTATTCTTCCACATGAACATCTTCAAGAACGTTTCGTTTCTCACACAATTCAGGCTCCACACACCCATCTCCCGGTTCTCCACATTCCACTAGATAATAACGCAGATCCATGCTCAAAGACAGGCACATAAAGAGATATATGAAATTCTAAGCGTCCTCGAGGTGCCTTATCCTCTATTTTTATTTAATTGCTTTCGACTTATAACAATAGGGAAGTACTGAGCTGTGGAGGAACAGCAGAAGCCCAAGCCGCAGACGATGTATCTATTATCTCCTTGCATGAAGGTCACCGACCTATGACAGTTGGAGTAGCAGAAACATTAGAAATCATGTGCAATTTAATCTTTACACAAATAAAGGAAAAGTATCACAATGCCTGAATAATGAAGACTCTCTCAGAGAAAAAGAAAAGTTCGTCCCTGAGGATAGTCTTCATTTTCTCTCCCGAGCTGTTCCAATGCGCGCCCGCGGTGAGGTCCGCTCTTGGGCTGACACACGTATTAATGGTCTTTTGGCTGGAAGAGAGTCGATGTTTTCCGTGATTGCTCCGTGCAGCTGTGACTCAGTTCTCCTCCCCTCGCGCTTCACCACCCCATGTCAACTCCCGGAGCCCATTGTTCACTGAGCAGCTGTCATCCGGTAGGGAATTAACTGTTTGCCATCCTACTTCAGCAGGGACTGCAACACATCCTTACTTTTCAGAATGCTGTGCTGTATCCTAAATCTTTTAGAAAGTTACAAAGAGAAGAAACACTAGTTCTGAGCCAGGCTGAGAGAAAATCCAAACTCAGCCCTAGGAGCAATAAACTGGGGATGTTTGAGGCAGAAATAAAATGTCTAGTTGTCACTGTGTGTGAGTAGGAGAGGCAGTGAGGGTTTTGAGCAGACTGGCTAGGCGGAGCACGGCCCCTGTGATTCAGCAGAGGAGGAGTGCACCACATTGGGCCCTGGGCTCCTGGGGACTCCTCTGGGCCCATGGCCATGGGACCAGGAGCTGGGGAATGTGGCATAACGGTGCTGCCCCTTTGGTAGAAGTGAGAACCAGGGAAGACAGAAACTTGGTCCCTGACTTCTTTTCATGGCACAGGGACACAACATCCCCACCAAAAGGGAGAACAGCAGAGTGCACCGGGACCCAAGCAAGACAGCAGTGCACCAGGAGGAGGAAGGACAAAGCCAGGCATGGGGAACAGATGGTTCTTCCGAAAGCTTCACTTTATTGTGTTTGAGTAAATCCTTTCTTGAGGAATAGTTTTGGATTTACAGATGACTTACAAAGATAGCACAGAGGGCCTGCCTGCCCTCTGCCCCAACCACATCTAGTTGCACCTCTTGGCTGAGCAAGATCGTTTTGGCCAGGAGCCAGCACTGGCATGTCAGTACCAGCAACATTCACCCTTTGCTCAGAAGTCACTGCCCTTCACTGATGACCCTTCACTGTCCCAGGAGGCCATCTGGGACATGTTACCCTTAGTCATCACATCTCCTTATGACTCTTGGAAGTGACAGTTCCTTGGACATTTCCTGTTATTGCTGACCTTAACAGTTTTGGGGATTGCTGGTTGGGTATTATGTATAAAATCCTTTAAGTGAAATTTGTCTGTTATTTTTCTTTTTCTTTTTTTTTGGTACCAGGGATCGAACTTGGGTCCTTGCGCTTACGCAGCAGGTGGCGAAATCACTGAGCTAAATCCCCGGCCCAATGTCTGTTGTTTTTCTCATGGTCTCTCCCCATCATGGGGAGTGATTTTCTAAGTATAGGGCCACTTCTGGACTCAGGTGTATGCTTTGTCTCCTTGATCAGGAGTAGTTACACACATTATTTTGAAACTCTCTTCAGAATATATACAACCTAGTTAAGGTTAAATTTAACTGGGAACTTGATCAGTTTGGAAGCTACCCAGGGATTAGTAAGGCACATTTATGGGTGGGTCATAGAGGAATGATCTTGGGTATCATGTCTGTTTCATGGCCCTTTCCCTTCTGGCTCTGCTATCCTACTCTGCTTCTTGGTTTCCGTGAATTAAATAGCTTTTATTTACCACACCCTTTTGGCATGATGTTTCTGCATCAGAGCTAGCTGACCATGTACTGAATCTCCTGAAACTATGAGCCAAATCAAACCTCTGTTCCTTTGAGTTGAAGGTCTCAGGTATTTGGCTCTGCAATGAATAAACTGATTAATACATGCCACCATCTAGTTATTAACTTATCAAATAATTTGCTTTATCAGTATGGATTCTATTATATTGTACTTTGGGTTGTAATCCAACAACTCCTTTTTCTCACATCATTCTAGCTGTGGTCATTGGACATTCTTGGCCCCTTGTCCCTTTGACTTATCCCCATTAGTATCAGGGTTTTCATTTACTTGTTTTGAAGGACTCACTGACGTTCTGTACTGTGAGATGTTCCAAGGTTATTTTGGACATGTGTGAGACATGTCATTATTGCTACTGTGTAAAAGTCCTTCTAGGCCTACTCAGAGTAGAACAGGGAATATATGAGGGTACATGTGTGCACATGTATGTATCTCCAAATTATCTATCTTTCTATCTATCCCTAGCCATTTATCATCTATGCGTATCTCTCCACGTCATCATCTTTCTGCTATAACTTTCTGTTATCTATCTCCATATTTGTCTATGTATCTGTCATCCATACATATATCGCTCTTTCTTTCTCCTTCTTTCTTATCAATATTTTTCTGTAGCCTGAACTATTTATTCTCTGTGTTTTATGAGGGACAACTCGTTAAAGGAAACTTTGGAGCAGTGGCTTTAGGGACCACTCACCTCATCACCTGTTCTCAAACACATTCGAACACAAGAAGCCTGGACCTTACAGCTATGCCAGGCTCTTAGACACCAGGGACTAGCTCTGTGGGAGCCTTGCTTACCATACTTGGAGGAGAGCCATGATTTGGCAATTATGTCAGGCACAAAAGCAGGTAGACTTTGCCGTTCAGTCACCACCCAACGCCAGCTCTGTGCACAGCTGTGCTGTGGTCCTCAGGAGACTTTGCTCAGGGCCATGCTGGCCCCACTCCCCACACTCTGTCCAATTCCTGATAATCCCACCCCACCCTGCTTTCCATTCACACCCTGCCGCAAATTGCTCTCAATCCTTTTTCATGAATTAGTTACATTAGTCATGTTTATTTAAATCTCATCTAAGCAATATCTTAAAACTATTGAAGCTTTATACTTATATATTTATTTTGTTTTGTTTTCATGCCGTGCTGATTAGAAATTACCTCTTACTTGAAAGCAGACATAAATGCAGGGACTCATTTACTGAATGAAAAGTCAATTTTTTATTTGTTTGTTTTGTTTTGCATCTATGAAGTGGACATTTTCCTCATGTGATTAGACAAAAAAAATTAAACTAGCAGGAGCAGCAGTGAGATACATAGAGAACAGCTCCAAGGGAAGAGTTTAGGTTTTGCATAAAGAATTTCCCTAAAGCACCAGATTGCTAGCAGCAGAAGGTACTGTCTCCGTGTCCAGACGAACTATTATTATATTAAACATATTTTGAAATACTTCTAGTCTGAAATTGCTCTCAAGCATAAAGAATGACACTTCAAAACATGAAAAGATTAGTGAGTAGCTCACTATACCAACTGTGGCATTCCTTATTTCTAAGTAAACTACTCTTCATTCAAAGGCATTTCAGGATGGTCTGTCAGCCTCCAAATATATTACTACAAATTTCAGTCCATTTAATCATGATCAGAAGTGATAATTTTTCACATTTACAGTTTCAAAGCCATTTAGCTTGTCTTTTGAATATCAGATTTTATTAGGCATATTTAAGTAACCTTTCTCAAGCTATATCCTTTATTCCCCTCCTACAGTCTTGAATAGATAGCAGAACATTCATTTCCATTGTGAACACTAAGGACAGACGAGGCACTTGATGATGGATTCAATCAGGGAGTGGAAAATGTTCCTTCAGAAATCTGGGAGGCTGAGCCAGAAGGGTCACAAGTTTCAGTCCTGCCTGGGAAGCTTAGCAAGACCCTGTCTTAAAATGTATAAATAAATAAACAATTATTTTAAATTTAAACATTCACCATATTTTTAGATTATGCCTTGTATGAGTTGTACACTACCACTCGAATGACCTAAAATGTCCAATGAATGCTTTAATACAATGATGAAATTGTGTGCAAACTATTAGGACCTAGGTCCCAGTAAAGCTGCTGAAAAGAAGGTGAAGCCCATATTTGCATTCCCAGTGTCTTGCACACAGTAGGTACACAATTAATGCGGTGGAAGCATTGTGATTCACAGACCACTTCCATTTGGGATAAATGGTTGTCACCTTGAAGATAATTCACTTCAGCCTGCCCCCCACGGTGTATCCAGGCAACCCAAGATTGAAGAACACATTCTAGTTTAAGGCAAACAGTGAGACTTGTGTCTACACCACATAAACTACGTAAACTATAAGCCTGAGGACATCTAATGTCTGCCTTGGGTGGTGCACATTCTTCTCAGCGGCATCATGGTTTGGATAGGTGGGTTTCGATGGTTAAGTTAGAAATGTAATCCAGGGTGAAAACCTGTGTGACTAAGACAGGAGAGTGGTGGCCCATCTGAGGCTGAGGTTTGAGACATCATCCAGTGCACATCAGGTGCAAAAATCCCACTGTCAATATTTGTGGTTATTTAAAAATGAAGGCATATTCTGATTTTCCTTTACAGTTATGCTTATTTTTTTCAAATAGCTACAAAGTTTGTAGCATGAAAACATGAATATAATTGTTTGGATCAAACTACTTAGCACACTGATTCCTAGGAATATTTCTTGGCCTAGGTATGCTTTGAAAGAATTGCTGTGATGTTAGGTGTCATGAATTGAGAGATTGGCAGGCTTCTTAAAACACCCTGATCCAAGTGTGTTTTGTCCCTCAGCTGGACATTTATGGTTTACTGATGCCAAATATTAATTCTATCATCCAGTGAAGTGCTAGTAAGCAACTTGCATATTGTAAGGCCACCATAAGTTTTGACAGTTTTGTGCACATAATCTGTGGAAGTTCTCTACAGCTGAATCAACATACACAGTGGACGAAGCCATGCAGTTGTAGGTCTTTTACAAAACAATGCTAAGATGAGGATCTGTGTAGTAATTCATTTACAACTAACAAGGAAAGCATGGTCTACAAATATCAAAATGTATAGTCTTCCAACACAAATAACAAAAGGCAGCCTTCCAGGTCTGAGTTTACTTATTTCTTGTGAAGGTATAACTAGAAAGTCAAGATCGTCCTTTGGGCTTCCCTGAAGTGTAATGTCTGTACTCTGTAACAAAGAATGATTTAACCCAGCATGCTTTACATGATCCTACTCAGGGCCTCAGGCTGCTAAGAAAGGCATTAATCATAAATATGAGAAACTAATACCTTAAGTCCTTGCTTTGAGGATCTTGGTAGTCTCCTGTCCCCTGACTAATTATGTACAGTGAAGGAGGCTCATTCATATAAATATGTGTTTTGTCTGTAATGCAAACCCAACTTTGCTCTTGAAACTTCAGCTCCACTCACACATGCAAAATTTATGTGGGATCAAGTAAAATTGGTCGTGCCAAGCATAATTAAAAAGCTGATGGAAACAGTATAGACACTGCCGTTTGCTCAGCTTTGCTGAACTCTTAATTAAACTAGGAAAATTCCCCCAGTGTAACATGTTAGCAAGATTTTAAAGATAATCATTTCTTCTAAATTATATGAAGTTTTTATGGGGATAATAAAAATAATCTTGATATACAATCATAACAATATTATTCGTTATTGGAATAAGAAACATTCTTTAGTGCTATGACTTGCTTTTGTATATTTAAGAGGACAAAGTGCAACTCCTCTTGAGGAAAATCTGACAGTGTATTTGTGTGCTGTGTAGAGAGCTCAGTGGTGAGAAATGGGGAGATCTGTGACCCCAAAATCAATGAAGATTTTTGTTTATGGAACTTTTATCTTGTACTGGGAAAGAATTTAGTGGGTTGCTGGCACTGGGGTGGTGGCATGTAACAATAGAAATGTGTTCTGAGAGGGCCTCACAGCTAAATCACTAGCCAACCCCTTTTTTATTGTAATAGAATTCCCATAAAATAATTGTTTCCATTTAACCATTTTAAAGAGTCCATATCCATGCAATTTAGTATATTCACAATAACTTACAACTATCACATCTAGTTCCAAAACTTTTTCATCACTCCCAAAAAGTTGCCTTTAACCAGTTTGCCTTTGTTTAGAAATTTTCTAAGTGCAAACGTAAATCACTTACAAAATACTCTAAGCCCCTGAAAGGTCAAGCCCTTCTTAGTGCAGGTCCCTGTGTTAGTTCACTTAAAAGTTCCCTTTTATGCTGGTTTCCGAATAAGGTCACCATCCGCACATATAAATGATCTTTCTTTTTTTTCTTTTTTTGGATTTACGTGATTGAAGTAAGATAATCTATGACTGACAGCAAAGCTTAAATACGTCTGAGAAGAAAACAACAATATTCCAGGCTTAAAATGCAATATTACAGGCTGCTTAGCAGCTAAAGAAGGTTTATGCTAAATAATAGTGGATGTAATTTCCTTGAAAAAATTATAAGCAAAAGGATTGAATTTAATCTAATATCACCACTAAAGCTTGCTGCAATCCTGTGCAGCATTTGGGTAGTACCTAGGGCCAAGAAGATGATCCCGAATTAGCATAGCATACAAATCAGCTTTTCGATTTTTATCAGATTATCGGCAGTACTGCCTAATGCTGATGTATTCAGTAACATGCAATAAGCACTCTCAAGCATCATATTTTTGTAGTGTAAAATATCCTCAAAGCACATTTTAATTGTTTTAACAAGATAAAGTATGCTATTTTTGCATGAATAATATTATCAGTATTACATTAAACCTCTTCATTTATTATCACTAATGCTACTTAAAAGAGATGTTAATAGACTAATTCATCCTCATACCATGACCTTGGTCAGGAGTACATGATGGTTCATATTCATTATGCTGAGCTCAGAGAGGGCTTCTGCTATAATATCACTTAATTTATATTCTGAAAATGCTCCGGGGACAAGTTGCTCTCATGCATTAGAGTTCTATCTAAATCACAATATGTGAGGACGAGTGGGGATGGCAGATCACTATTAAGCAACTCCTCTGTGGACTGTGGGCACTTCCAGACATGCAGATGAAAGAGCTAAGTCCCATGACCTCATCTAAACATACAATTTACCTGTGCAAATTTGCAGCACATTTACATGCTGTGGGTGGGGAATTATGTGAGATTTTAAAGGCCAGTTAAATGCTATAACATACATCAACCACAAGGCTTTTTCACTTCTAGATTATCAAGATATGGTCAAAATCTACATTTAAAAATGTAAGCACCTATGATCTTTGGTTAGCTCCACCTTCTCTCAGATCACAAGTGTGTGTGCATACCAATCAGCTCTGGGAGGTGCATATGATATAGCTATGCTAAAAAAAAATTCTGGTCTTTTTAGAAATAATAGGGAATAAATATATAATCATATAACAAGTAGCCATTTTTGTTACACAGGTATAACGTCTAAATGTCAATATATTTCACAGTATTCTATTAGACTCGCCACTTCTTAGTGTAATATAATATTTTACAATTATTTAAAATACTTTTAAAAGTCCCTGGAGACTTTGTAATACTGAATAATTTTAAGTTATAGGCTTCATGGAGCATAATATTGTTGAGACACAGGATAAGCACAAATCTTAGCTTCAGAGCTAAAAGAGACCAGTTAAGTCTCTTTATTTGCAGAGAAGTAATCCACATCCGACAGATTAAATGATCTAGCAAAGCCACTTACCTAACAAGAAGTGTTAGTGAGAATTCATGATAAATCCATAATAAATACTTGTGCAACTCATGAGTTTAGTGAGAGATATGTAGAGAGAGCAGCTAGGCAGATGGGGGAAATTTAGGCACACATGTGTGGCTTTGGAGGGAAAGCCACTGCTTCGGTTGCTACTTTGAAGCTGATAGTGTGAAAGAGGTGTGGTGGTGGTGATGGTGTTGCTTTGGTGATGGTGACAAAGATGGCAAACAGTGAAAAGGCAAGGGCCCTTCCCTACAATGTAAGAGAAGCGAAACCTTTTCGGAGTCGGATGATTTCTCTGATAACTTGAATTTATTCTGTGCCTACCCCAAGCATTTGCTGTGGGTGCAGAGCTTGATACAGAAGGAAGGATCACCTCTGTGAATAAGAGAATGAAATTAGGAAATGCACATCCTAATGTTGCTGAACATTCTGGATATTTTTAAATACACACATATGTAAGGGACAATAGGAAAGTGCATGCTATGTAGTATAAATCCAAAATCAGAGTAAATTCTCAAAAGGAAAGATCTAAAGTTAACTGTGTAGCTGTCACTTTACAACATTAAAAAACAATATTTTAAAGTTAGTACTTTATTACTCTTTTTTGTTAAGCAAAAGTAGAAGTGCTATATTATAAAGAATCATCAAAAATCTATGCTGAATGTTTAATTTTTTCTTTAAATTTATTACAGTACAAGATACATTGCCATTAACCCCTTCAAAATACTCCCACTCCTATCTTCCTATCTTCCAACGTGCTCGTCTTGTCATCCTTGCCACTTTCGGACTTTCGAGCACATTGTTTGAAGTCCTGTTTTGTACATGTCATTAGCCATGCCATCACCGCTGCTCCCATGTTTGGATTCGATCCAAAGAATTTATCTTGCTGGTCATTTGGGCTTTGAAGAAGAGCCAGGAGTTTGCAAGGTGCAAACTCCAATGCAAAAAGTGGATGGAGATACATGTTTATGTTTTCATTTGATAGAAATCGCAGTAAGTGTTTGATTAAATATACTGTGGATGTTTAAGAAATTTATGACACTGAGAGACACACTGCACCAGTCTCTCTGTTAATGCTCAAAATACTCCCCATTGTTTTTGGCAATGAGTCTTTTACTGTGATAAGTTTTTTGTTTGTTTGTTTGTTTGTTTGTTTTTGAGGCAGGGCCTCACAATGTAGTTCAGGCTGGCTTTCAACTCACTATGTAGCCCAGGCTGGCCATGAACTCACAGCAATCTTCCTGCTTTATTATCCTGAGTGCTGGGATTACAGACAGATGTACCTGGATGTAAGAAGTTTTGTATTATTTAAATATTCACTGTATCTTTCAATCACACCTAACATAAAGCCTTTTACACTAAAACAATGTGCCTTAGACACCCCTCTTTAATCTTAGCCATATTTCAGTGTGAGAGGACATAATTATTTTACTATTTCCTGTTTTGTTCAAGGTTCCCAGTATCAGCACTGATGCAAACTAAGGGAAGGTGTATACTATTAACAATTTGAAATTGTGATTTTCTTATCATAACATTTTGAGAAAATACTACTCCAGTTTTTAAAATGTCAGTGAAAGATTCTTGGTAAAAGATCTCAATCATCTATCATGGAACCTAGAATGAAGCAGTTAATCAATAAGTGCTAATTCATACCCCTTCTCTTGACAAAGAATCCAAAGAATCTAAGCACAATTACACATCAAAGTACAGGAAGTGAGCCTCAAGCCTGAGTATCATTTCAGTGTGTCTTGGTTTTGAACATTATTATTTTTTGATGCAATTTTGGAAACAATATAATAAAACACTGTCAATTGGTTTTACAAGAAAACATAAGACAAGGAGAATTACATCTGCTTTGGGGAGTAAAATTAATGCCACAGTCCCCTGTATTGATGATTTCATTTAATATTCTAATTTCTATACACTCACTTTAAATTTTGTTCTTCTTCCTGATTTGTTAAGTACACAGAAGTTTCAGTTATAAAAGTCAACATGGACACAATGACTAGTAAATCCCACACATGTCCCCTGCTTTGATCATCTGTGCTCAAGTTCAGCATCCACCCAGCCTGTGGTCCTGTGGGGCCCTGGAAATGTAGTTAATTATCAATAGTACCAAGTCTGTATTGAATTGAATTGAGTTCAACTGAATGTAATAAAGGAGGTATTTTATATTGTACTTGAAATAATACTGATCTTCACAGAAACAGGAAATTCAACCATATCTGCTCCTCACATTATAAAAATGGGAAATGCGACTTTTGAAAAGTTAGTGTTACATCTTGTGAGAGTAGATTTTTATCTAGAGTCTGTTAAAAAAAACCCTACATCGATAAAAGAATTAGAGATATACATTTGGAATGAGAAACCAAATCATTTTATTGGAAAAGGAAGAGAAATGGAGAAGCAGAACCATTTTATTGGAAAAAGGAGAGAAAATAAGTTGACAGATAAGTACTATACTAATATATTTTATATATTAGGTGAGTTTTTATGATATAGTCCTCCCTCTCCCACTTCGTTCCTCTTGTGTTCAACTGAAGATATAGGGAGGAGGGAGTTGTGTCTTGGCATGAAGTGATCCAGGCCAGCCTTATCAACTCTTTCTGTTTGTTTTCCTTAGCTACTCTCTCTCTAGTAGGGGTTTAACTTGATTTACCACAAACCTCACTAGGCTCTTTAATTTTCCCTGCCTGTCCCCTGATCTTTCCTACATTAGCATTGCAGAAAAGACCAACTTATTATTGGCATTATTTAGCATCAGTGAGCATAAATCCACATTTATCAAATTACATTTGGTAAATATTATGGAGCACCATTAGAAGGATCAGTTTTTGACAATTCAGAGAAGATTACATCAGTGCTCCAAAACAATATCTGACTATGCTAAGTTGGTGGGAGTGCAGTGTCCAGAATGTCAGAGCTGTCATGAGAGCGTTCGGCTCAGGCTGTGTGGCTTGGAAAAACCCATGGGTGTGAGGTGGCAAGATGCACAGGGCCTTTGAGAAGAGCAAGTGTTTAGAGGGGTAGTGAGTGCACGGATGCCTAAAAAGCATTTCATAAGTTCAGGTTTAGTGTTTGCGAATCTATTAAGTCATCCGTGGGGGACCATTTGGAAATACACGAAAGTGGGGACTCCTAGCAAAATGGTGGGGAGGAAAAGGATCCAGGGACTCTTCTGAGGGTGGGAGGTTGATAGAATGCATTAGCTCTTTCAAAACCCAGGGACAAATCTTCTTGTACTGATGTAAGCTCAGTTTCCAAAACTTTAAGAATAGATCTTTCAACATGATCTATGACTCTTAAACCTAGCATCTTGAAAATGGGTACAGTTTTCAGATCTCCAGGGAAGACCTCATCTGCATTGTCCTTGAGGAATATGCAGACATATAACTGTGTGCTGCCAATTTTAAATATTTTCATTTTGCTATTGCTATTTTTAATACTGTTATTTGTAATCGCCTTCTTCTAAGCAGATAGGCTAATCTTGAGATTTTTTTAAAAGGCATTAATTCTAATAATTTAATGTTTTACTGATCTTACAATTTTAAAATGTCTGGATATCATAAAGGGGAAAATATGGATTTAACCAAGAAGATACTGCATTGCACGGCTACTGAGCCAGGCTATACACAGTTTCTGACCTACAATCTAGCTTGCTGAACACACATGCATTTTCCTGAACATGAGAAGTGAAGGCAGGCTCTTCCGCAGCCTTTCTGTGCTGCAGACTCACTCTCCCCTGGCATGGCGAACAATGACACCACTGCAACTTGTAACTGTCAAAAGCTTTGGCTGTGGACACAGATGGCTCAGAGGAGCCTTTGCCACCCGCACGTTTCCATCCCTTAAAAAAGGTTGTGATACAATCTCAGCACTTGCTGGATTTTGAGCTCTAGAAACTCCAGCTGTCCTCATTTGTCACTTATTTTTATATATATTTCATCACCAAACCACTGAGGATATTTCCTTTTAGAGATGAAAAGTGCCTTAAAATAAGTGAATGAGTAACATTACTTAAGGCTCTATAGAAAGAAAAAAAGAAAATGAACCAATTTGACAAATATTCATTGAGGCATTTTCTACATGCTTAGGGTGCAGCCATAGAAACAAAGGAGACAAAGTCCTAGTACTTCAAAATCTCACCTTCTTGTGGAGGAAGTTAATACCTGAATAACGAAATTACGTCATTTCTTAGTTAGAGAACAGTACTCTGAGAGAAAGGCTGTAAACACAACTTTATTTCTTATTTTCTTTGTTGTTGTTGTTGTTGCACTGAGCTTTGAACCCAGGGCCTTACACATGCTGGTCAAGTGCTCTACCACTGAGCTACTCAGCTATATCACCAGGCCCTTATATTTTTTTATTCTGAGATGATCTCAGTTAATTTCCCAGACTGCCCTTGAACTTGAGATCCTTCTGCCTCCTGGGTCCCTGGAATTTTGGGAACCCACCAACACGCTTGTTATAACTTTATCATCAAGGGCTCTTGGTTTGCTTTTCATTTTATAGTTTAGATTCACTTCCTAGTAACATAATCTTGACCAATACAGGCTCATTTCTTAGTAGCATAATCTTGACTAACTCCTCTTCTAATGGGTACTTTAAAGCAACAAAATGTGTATGTGGTTAATTTTTAGGGTAGATCATCTATGTCATACTGAAAGTACATTTCATTCATGAGCAGATTTGTTTAAGTGAAGAATTTTTATACACTTTTTGTTTGGCAATGATTTTCATCATCATGGAACATTATGACATGATAAATGATTGCCCAGCATTGTCTTTATGCAATGCTTGTGTAATAAATAGCTGCATAGAGTAGCACCCATTACTTTCCCAGCATCTATCCCCACATACACAGGGAGAGCAGTGGGAATTTAACTTCTCAAGTAGTGTCCTTGTCTCTGTTAATTCTGCCGTGTGTCCTTCTGCTTGCTCAGAACATACATTTTTCTAGCACAGCAGTCACCATCTATGCCATTTGCCACTCTATCCTTAGGCAGAGTCTGTACTCGGCCTCTACACCTCAGTCAACAACAGTTGAAGATATTTTCCTAATGTCTCTCTTTCTTCAAGACACCTTGTTACATTCTATTCCTCAGTCCAAGAAGATAGAACGGCTATTTCCAAGCCCTTCTGTTTTCCTTTAGTGTTTATTATAGTTCTGCAGTACCTGGACATAAATACACAGCTTTTTATACATTATAAGATAATGTGCGCTGTACATTTTCTATGCACTACATTAATATATTAAAGTTTTCATTCCTAATCTCAAGGTAAGTCTTAAAGTTTTATCTGTGCACAAATAAGGCACATAGTATGTCTTTTAACTCAGCCATCCCCAACTTTTGTAGCAATGGGAGCCAGTTCCCTAATTTTTCCACTGGACAGGGGTGGGGTGATGGTTTTGATATTAGATTCTCATAAGGATCAGGCAACCTAGATCCTGCGCACGTGGAGTTCACAACAGGGTCCACGCTTCTGTGAGGATCTGATGTCCTGCTGGTCTGACAGGAGGCAGAGATCTGTGGGTAAATGTGAGCAGCTGCAAAAACAGAGGAAGCTTTCCTTGCTGGTCTGCTGCCCATCTCTTGCTTTGCTGCCCAGTTCCTAACAGGTAACAGACCAATATCAAGGCTTGGAGACCCCTGCTCTAATTGAAATCCATCACATGCCTCCTTGCTCAAATGTATTTATTCAGCATTCACTGAACACCATGCATGTCTCAGATGCATTGTAGATCTAAAACCTGTGAGGCCAGAACTTCCAGTTCCAGGGGTCCACAATGATAAAGGGCGAGAAGTAGCACCACAATTGCTAAATAGGGCAATAAGTGCTACAGAAGAAATGGGTAGGAGGAGGAACTGATGAGATGGACCTCAAGATGGAGTGGTGAGTAGAGATTCTTCACTGGACTCAAGATACACAGGAAGACACAGAGGAAGTGTAGGTTCTTGGGGTGTGTGTGTGAGATGAGACCAGTGCCCAGGGTTTTGCTTAGCCGGAGAAGTGAAGCCTAAAGTAAGGGCTGGGACATACATTATTTAAAGGCCTGGTATTCAGTGTTATTCATAACTTTTGTGTCATACCCTGTCACCCATCAAATAGCTTAAGATTCAGGATCTACAAAACTTGCATGCATCTCTGCTCCTGGGCGATGACATTCTTTAGTGTAGAAGTTTACAAAGGGAACACAGACTTGGGGCATGTGAATACTCAGATATTCCTGTGGCTGACCCTGCAGCCATTGTATGTATATATAGTGATTGAGGTTGTTAGATATATGTCTATACCTCGCCATCTGGAGATAGAGAGAGATGAATTAACTTAGGAGAGGGAGTTTCTGCTCTATGGTATTTCACCATTTGTATCCTAAAAATATGAAATGAGGGCGCTTAACTGATGTGATTTGCTGTACCTCTCACATCATTAGTGAGGTCCTTAGATTTGAATCCTGGTTTTCTGACTCTAATTTTGAATTTTACAGTTATAAAATCCAGGCCAAAAGGGAAGAGTTCCCTTTAAGACCTAAAATAAACAAACAAAACAAAACAACACTATCTGCTTTCTCAGCTCACAATGAAGCTATTAAGTAGCATTAATGCTAATCACAATCTCTAGAGATCTACAAAAATAGATTCCCCAGTCCTCTGATGAATGGATGTATCATAACATTTGGTATAAACCCTTATCAAAGGATTTTTAAGAGTCTAAATACATTTTGTCTGCAGTTCTTCTCATGTATAATAATTTTTACTCACTCAACTAACACTAATGGACTTTTTATTGTTCTGAGTATTATAAGGAAGGGTTTGCACAGGGAGGAGAGAGGACAATAATTATGAGTAAACAGTCACAATGAAACTTGCAAAGAAAATGAAAACTGGATAACACAGAGAAATGTAAAATTAGGGCAGAGATGGGACAGCAAAAGGGCAGTTATGACGAATAAAGGGAGAAAAAATATTTTTAAATCATGGCTATTTGTTAATCAATCAGTGTCCCACACTGCGGACTGTTTTGTATATATTCTTCGCTTTTATTCTCGCTAAAAGTCCTTATGTTGGGGCTGTCACAACCTCCATTAAACAGAGTAGGAGACTTGAGGGCTCGAGAACTGAGATGCCTCCACAAAGTCAGCTATCTACCAAGTGTAGAGCTGTTTTAAATCCACATTTGTCTAACTCCAAAATCCAAAGTAATTGGCATTATATCACTCCCTTCCTTTCTTCCCTACCCTCTTCCTTATGTTCAGTCTTCTTATTCTAGAATAAAAAGGACAAAGAGGATAGGGCACCATCCCCTTGGAATGTGGCTTTTCCTGGCTGCGATACCATGTCTCACACACAGCAGGTTTTAGTCAGCTTTTCATCGCTATGATAAAATACCTGACAAAATCAACTTAATGGAGGAAAGGTTTATTTTTGCTCATGATTTTAGTCCATGGGTATTTGTCCCTGTTGCTTGGGCCTTTGGAAACAAGGAACACCGTTATAGGTAATATGAGCTGGAACACAGATACTTACTTCATGTACTTCATGGTGGCCAGTGAGGTGGGGGAGGGGAGGGGGGGTTGTAGAGGGCAGAGACAAAATATACTCTGCAAAGGTGACACACTTCTTCCAATTAGCCCCATTTTCTTTAGCACAACAGGCTGGCAATTAAGCTTTCAGCACATGTCCCTAGGGGAACCAGAGATCTGACCCCTTAGAGTGAGTATCAAGCACACACCTGTGGAATAGCTGCGTGGCTGGAGGACCCTTCCTTAGCGGAGTGTAGACATGCTTGCTTTTATCAGGTGGAAGAGGACCACTCATCCTATTGTCTTCCTTCAGGAGAAATTTTCTCCAGGGATTCACAGTCAGCCACCACGTAGACTTTTCTGGTTTTGTTTGTCCACCTCAGACTCAGTGAGGAGGCAGAGCGGGATGAGGGAAGGGAACTGAGAACAACACAGACACTGCCTTTTGGAGGATGCCATATAATTCATCTCCTCCTGTACTGTGAAGGCTTTACTCATCTTAGCAGCCTTCAGGGGGAATTTTTTTCTCTTCATACTTGCAATGTTTCATTTAAAGGTAGTCTCCTCTATCCTGACTCTGCCTCATGCTTAACTCTCAGAAACTCACAGGGCTTCAGGCATGTGGTGAACTTCTGTAGGGAAGAATCAGGAAAACCAAGGTAGCTTTCCTCCTCTTGTGATAACCAGCCTGGATCTGTCTTGAGCCTCAACGCCATTTTGTACCTGCACTTGGACAAAGTGCTTGTGCTTGGAGAAAGTTTTCTTCCAAGGAAGTTTTTCTTCCAAGGAAGTTTTCTTCCAAGCAGGATGTTTTGTAGCTCACCTACTATGTGAAAATTCTTTGGCCCCCCTCCCAATTAACCTGGCATGGTTCTGCTTCTGTAAGATTTTGCTTGCTCTCCCCTGAGCCCTCCCCCAACTGAAAGCATGATTTAAAAGGAGAAATCAAGCCGCTTCCCATAGCCAAGAGTACTTCCTGGGCACTAGCTCCCCTTGGCCGCCAGCTTAAACGGACTCCAATCTGATGCGGAGTGTGGTACATCTCAACTGTTCTAACTTGCTTGCCCATAACACTCTTCCTCTTCCCCTTGGTGTGTGGAGAGTGAACTGACAGAGGACAGAGATCATAGAAGCCTGTGAGACCTTTGCAGTGAGGCAGTCCTGTGTAGAGGTCCTCCCTTTGTGGCTTCACTGAATGCCTCAGGAGAAAATTCTAAAATTATGTTGAAAATTGCAGGATTTTCAAATCTGATATTGCTGTGCTGCTTGGTAACTGATGTAAGTTTCCCAAAATGGGTAATTTAAAGAAATGGGAAAGTATGCAAATAAGAGTTGAATAGATTAGTAAACCTGTATCAGAAAAATCAGGTGTCAAGAATAAGAGCCAGGGCAGTAAAAGGGAACATGATAAAATGCAAAGGTACCATGTGCTTATGCACATCAATATTCTGTTAGACTTTATATTATTTCTTCACTCCAGGTTTTATTGTGAACATTTTAATTTTTAGGATCCAAAGTTAAATGAATGGATATGTATACACATGGATGCATGCATACATACATACATCTACACACATGAATAACATGAATAGTAGACATAAATTGTTGCATGCATATGAAAAGAATCTTTGTAGGCAGTAGAGACATTTGAGGAAGTCTTGAAGTACAGGTATCCAAAATGTTGGCTCTGATTGATACACATGATTTACTAGAATACAGCTGATGCTTCGGAAGACATGATTTAGTAGTCACTGGTTATTTCAATTTACTCTTTTTGCGTTTTTAATTAGTAAATGAATCCCTCATGGTCAAATGATTAATTGCACAATAATTCACTGCAGTTCCTTCCTCTCTTATTTGTATGAAGCACAGTGCATAGAAACAGTATTTGGAATATGGGCTGATGCTATAAATTACAGCCATGCATTCACACTACCCTCATTCACATTGTGTCAGCAATTCCTTTATAAACTCCCATTTTCAAGGTGCTTAAAACCAAGCTGTGAAAATTCATTTTCAGATGGCAGCTGGAAGAGAGGACATCCACCAGGGATCAATGTTTTTAAACCAAATTTGAGAATGTACTTGGCCATTGTTAAAACCACCAAACAGATAAAGTTAGCAGTGTATCTTTCTTAACTAATTGTATGTAAAAAAAAATTAAAACTATTTGTCTGAGAGGCAGTGGCTGTAGTATGAATGCTAAAATGACATGCTTTTAGATATAATCTGTATTTGTCTGAACTGACTTTTTGGAATAATTTTGGATTTGAAGAATGCAGAAAGTTATAGGATTCACAGATAGCCCTCTTTAACCCCCTATTATTGACATCTTGCATTAGCACGGTACCTTTGCTACAACTAATAAATCACAGTTGATATAATATTACTAATTAAAGTCCATACGTTACTCAGATTTCTTCATTTTAACCTAAAGTCCTTTCTATCACAGGATCCCATGTCCCATTTCATTTAGTTCTCATGTCTTCTTCCTTTCCTCCTGGCTGTGATGGTTTCTAGATTTTCCTGACTTTAGATAACCTTGGTGGTTTTAAGGAAGATATGGGGCAGGTTGCTCCTCTATTTGTCTAGTGCTTTTCATCATAGTTGGAGTTTGTAGGTGGTGAAGAAGACCACAGAGATAAAGTGCCTTTTCATCACACCTTATTGAGGTCACATACCAGCAACAAGAGTTTCACTGTTGACATTGACCTTGAGCAGCTGGCTAGGGGTGGCTATTGTCAGGTTTATTCACTGTAATGTTACTGTACTTCTCCTTCTTCTTTACACACTGCACAGTGAAAGGGAGACTCCATGCACAGTCCACACCTAAGGAATAGGTGTGTGTCTTCTGTCTTGTTTGCAATTGTTCTACATAGGGTATTATCTCTTCTCTCCCACTTATTAATTTATTCAATCATTTATTTACATCAGTATAGGCTTATGGTTATTTTATACTTTTGTTCATATACTTTTTGTTCAATTCAATGCTATGTTATTTAATATGTTGAATTCTTCTAGCTTTGGCTGGTTTTTGTTTTCATTTTTCCCACATGCCACAGTTATCAGAATGCAACTTTAAGCATGTGCTTCCTCTACACCAACACTTGCATCTGTATGTCTCATTGTTCCACATGTACTGTTAGCAAAGTGCAACATCAAACAGGCACCTTGCCTTTCATTCAGCTCTAAGTGATCTCACATTTGCTTTGCAGAGCCAAACTTTCCTTCAGCTAGGCCACAAAACAATAGTCTGACAAATTCTCTTTGAAAAATTTTGAGATGTTCTAAAGAAAAAAGGACTATCAACCACCCATTCAATATAGCATTCATTTAATTCCATGATGACCACATCACTTTAACTTCAAGTCCAAATTTTTGAAGTCCAAATGCAATACTTTTGTGATCTGGGCAATAATTTGAGCCCTGCTCATGGTAAGTGATGCCATTAATAAGCCTAGCACAGGGGTTATGGTAAGCATCAGGTGGGGTCCTTTTCTTGCCGGCCTGCAGTGCCCTGCAGGGTAGGTGGCATGCTCAACACCAGTCTAGCAGGAAGGGTTCCCTGGGCCTGCTATGGGCAGCACAAGCTGGGAGAGAATGAATGGCCCTGGGGGGCATCACTCCTCCCAGGGCAAACTCCTTGAGATGTCACACAAGGTACAGATTTTCCAAAGCAGAAATACAGGGTGGAGGTGACATCTCACCTTGCTTGCTGGCACCCCTCAGTGGCTCTCCAGGTCTCTCAGATGCTCCTATCCCTAGCATAAGCTCTGGAGTTGCATTCCAGGTTCATCTCTCAGTGCTTCCACTGCTGGTGCAGTGGCTTAGAAAAGAACCACTTGCAGCCCTCAGTGCTCCTGCATTTACATGTCTACCTGCTCCTCTTCCTGGACCCAGGATCTGTCTGTCTTCCTTGCAAGGGGGCTTCTCAGCCTCCTTCCTCAGTCCAGGCTGTGAGCCTGTTGGAGTCCCACCAAGCTCCCTTCCTTTGCAGGGCACCCAGTCACCATCCTGGTGACTCATGTGAGTATCATTCCCCCAGATATACTGGTTGTCTTAGAGAATAATTACCTGGGCTATATAGGGAGTGCAAGGCCAGCCTGAACTATATAGTGAGACACAGTCTCAAAAAGAATAAAAAAGAAAAAGAGAATAATTAAATATGATGGTAAAGTAATTAAATAACTTTAAGCATAAGACATTTAAGCATAGAGAAAATCAGAGTTCTGTTTTTCTTGAGTCAAAGTTGTCAGTGTTTATTTGTCCAGTATATATGCATATATACATTTAAAATTATAAGAAATTAATGTTTTATGTATATTTTATGATATACATTTCCAAATATACATAATTATATTTTCCATGGTAGTTATAAACCCCTTTATAAATCACATATATCTTTTCTCACTCTTTAAAAATAAAATTACTCATTTTATTGCTCCTTTAAAAAAAGAAAACAGATTTTAATAAGGTTCCTACACTCAATTCTACTTTTGTGCCACATGGAATTACTATATTTCCTGTTCTTAATTATTTTCTTACTTTTATCTTTTTTAGTTTATTATTATTTCAACTTCTTGAGTACTAAACTAGTTGATATTCATTTTTATTTCAATATTTTCATATAACTTTAAGTTTTTCTTCTTAGAATTACTAATACCTGCATTCTAGAAAATTTTCTATGCAGTGTGATTATATTTTCCATCATACTCTCTACACCCCTATCTACTTTGGATGCCTGTGGTTCAGGCAACATGTGTGGGGTGGACAGGTCATGCTGGGTCCTCAGGTACTGAACAAGGGAGCTGTGACCAGGCCTTCTTTCCTAAAATCTATTCTGTGCAAGTATTAATAGAACTACAACTGGACACTGATACTAATTTTCCTTATCAGACTTTCTGAGTAATTATGTTCTCTTTATCCCATTCATAACTAGCAGATACCTGAACCTTTGAAAATCGAGTCTGAGAGGTGGTCAGATCCATTGACGACTGAGTTCACTCATGTGGCTGGTGCCCAATGTAGTTGAATTTCTTGTAACTTTCTTATTCTTTGTTTTTGATTGACCTTTCAAATCCTTTGTTTCTTTTCATTTTTTCCTATTTTTGTTTGGACAATAAAATTTTTCCTATTCTTTCCCTTCCTTTACTCTTATAAAACTGAATAGTCACTTTAGAATGCTGAGCAGTAACAACGTATATTTTATCATGTATTCATGATTGGCAAAATTTTAAATCATTAATTCATATTCTTACAAAATATACCCTTTAAGGTCATCTCCCTAATGACCCATTTCTTCTGAGTAGGCCTCAGCTCTTTAGAGTTTCTGCCTCCTCCCAGCAGCCCATTAAGTTACGTCCTTGATGTTTCTGCCTCTCCACAGACCCAGAAGCAGTAGAGCCAGGCCACCATGGACTGAAACTAGAAAGCAGTAAGCCCGAGTAAATTTTTCTTGCTTCAAATTGTTATTCTGAGGCATTGTGTCACTGCGTCAGAAAGCTAACTACACAGCCTTTTTTCCCTATTTTCATTTTTTCCCTAAAATATTACGCATTTAATTATTAATTTATTCATGTCTTATATAAGACATGGTCATTTTACATTTGGGGGGCCAAGCTGCCATTAGGAACATTGCATATATTTGATACGTTTGGAGGTATGCACACCCCCAGGACAGCATCATCACAATTGAGTGAGGATATTTATTGCCTCTATGAGAACACTGTTCTGTCTTCTCTGCCTCTGCCTGGCTTTAGGCAACATCAATCTACTCTCTGTCACTATTGATTTATTTATGTTTCCTAGAACTTTATGTAAGTGACACACAGTATCATGGCCCTTAAAGATGCTGCTATCCTAATCCCTAGATCTTGCAAATGTATCACTTGAGATGGAAAAGTGCAATTAACCGATGGAGTCAAGAAAGGAACTTTAAACAGAAAGAATATCCTGAATAATCCGGCAGGTGCGATATCTTTACAGGGTCCTCCAAAGGAACTGGGAGAGGAAGAGTGTCACAATCAGGGAGAGGAGACAGGGGAAGCAGAGCCTAGGTGCATGTGGCTCTTGGAGCCTAAAACGGCAAGACAATTCCTCCCCACAATGCCCAGAGTGAGCCAACACTGCAAACACCTTCTAATACCAGGAGGCACCTTTTAACCCAAGAGAACTCATTTTGGGCTTCTGAGCTGCAGAACTGTAAGAGAATATACATTTTTATTATGTTAAATTGCTACACTGCAATTACATGTTAGTAATAGGAAGCTAGTATAAGTGTGCACAGTGCTGTTCTTTTGTTTGTCTTTTTTTTTTAACTGTATATCCTTTTATTGGTACATTTTAGGTATGCAATATAATGACACTCATCATTGGATATTTGCACCTTGACATAGTCTCTTGGTTCTTATTTTTCCCCCTTCCTCTGCCCTCCCTTCAACCCCTCCAGCCCCCCTATCTACAAAGACTTTGTTTCCTTTTGTTTGTCTTCTTTCGTTCAATGTTCATCCATTTGATTTAACCATAGTTCATTGCTTTCTACTGTTAGGTAATAAATGGATGGATAGACCGGCTTACTGATCCTTGATGGACATTGGGTTCCTTCACTGTTTGGGAGTTACAACTAAAGTGGCTGTGAACATTCACATACAATCATCCATGTGGCCCATGCCTTCTTTCCTGTCAGGAGTAGGATGATTAGACCAGGTCAGAGATGGATGCTGACATTTTTAACATGCTGCCATTTTTAACATGCTGCCATTCTATGCTCAGTGGTGGATATACCATGTCACTTTCCCATCATTAGTACGACATAGTTCCAGTTCCTCCTGTCCTCACCAGCTCTGCTTATTCCTTCAATTTAGCCAGTAGGATAAGTGTGACAATGTATGTCCTTGTCATTTCAATTTATATTTACCTAAATGCTAATAAAATTGGGCATCTCTACTTTTTTGTAATCTGTGTATCTTCTTTGATGAAATTTTTTGCCTATTTTTCAGTTAGGTTATTGGTTTTCATATTATTGGGTTTGGGAATTTTTTATAGCTCTGCATATGAATCCTTTATGATATATGATTTACAAACAATTTTTCTTAGTCTGTGACTTTTTAAAATTCTTGTAGCACTTTCAAAGAGGTGAATTTCTTAGTTTTGAAAATGTTCAATATTATACTTTTTCTTTATATAGATCATGCTTTTAATTTAGTATTTATAAATTATTTGCCTAACTCAAGGTGCAAAGATTTTCTAGAAGATTTTTCAAGAAGTATTAGCATTTTAGGTTTTAAATTTAGATGTCTGAATCATAACTTTTTAAAAATGACACAAGTATTATGTTCCATTGGTACTCCTTTCTATGTTCTTTTTAAAAGTTTGTTTGGCCATTCTAGCTGGCAGGGATCTGTGCATAAATTTTATAATTATAATTTCTACAAAAACCTGATTATCAGGATTTTAGAATGTGTTTACTGTACTGACTGATTTGAGGAGACTGATATCTTATATTGAATCTTCTAATATATGAACATTGTTAATCTACATTTATTTAAAGTTTCTCTAATTTCTTATTATATAAGCATTCAGAGACTTTTATAAAATTTATTCCTAAATATTGCTTAATATTTGATGTTATTTAAATGATATTTTAAGTTTAGCATCCAGTTGCCCATTGATAGCATATAGAAATGCAATGGACTTTTGTATATTGATCAAAAGACAACCTTGCTGATTTACACATTGTTATTTCCAGTTTCTTGCCTGCTTGATCTTTTCTTTCTTTCTTTCTTTCTTTCTTTCTTTCTTTCTTTCTTTCTTTCTTTCTTTCTTTCTTTCTTCTTTCTTTCCTTCTGCCTGCCTGCCTGCCTGCCTGTCTTCATGTATTGGGGATTGTACTCAGGGCCTGTCCAGCTAGGTACATCCTAAACATATTTATTTATTCATTTATTTATTTGAGATCTCTCTCTCTCTCTCTCTCTCTCTCTCTCTCTCTCTGTCTGTCTCTCTCTCTCTTACCCAGAACCCTCAGTATAATGTTGAATGAATGTGGTTATAATGGACATCATCTTATGGACCGAGTTGTGCTATATTTCTTTTCTGATTAATACTTTATTACTTAGAACTTTTATTATGGGATTTTAGATATGGCAGGGTTATATTGGTCATATTGATTGCCAGAAAGTTTTTAAACTTTATTTTAATTTTATACTTATTTTTGTATAAAATTATTTCTAGTCTGGATTGTGCAAATCACCTCAAATTTCTTTTTATTTGATCATATAAATTTATTTTTGATCCGGCATGATTTTTCATGGTATTTTCTAAACCTAATGAGTAGAATAAATGCAAATGTACATGCGAAATTCAGGCCCATAGTTTCAATCTCAGAATCCTTTGTTTTTCACTCATAGCCAGGAAGGGGTGGATAGAAAATTTTGTCTTCATTTTTGAGTGAATTGCTATATATTTTCCTAGTTAACATTTTCACTAAGTTGTAACTTTTCAAAGTCTTGGGATAAACTGTCTCAGTTCCAGCATCCACCTGTGCAAGCTAAAGACTTCATCTTCTATCTTCCTGGAGGGAATAAAATCTGCATAACAGAAGCTCCCTCCCAAAGATGGGCTGGCAGCAGCTCTCACATGTAGAGACGGACTTTGAGCTTGCTATTTTGCTACTACCTGGAGTCTTCTTTAGTTTTGTGAGACCAATATTATGATAAAAATAATTTCACTTGGCACTTGTGGCACTTGACTAATTGTCAACTTGAGTGGGAATGCCCAGCTGCTTTAACTCAGTATGGTTGCCAGAACAGTGTAAAAGGAGAGTGGGGGAAGGATTTCAGCTGATCCATCTTGAATGCGCTTCATCGCAGCTGCTTTCCTTTGGGAGAGTTTTGGTGGTTTTTCTTCAAAGCAGCTTCGGCTGCTTCCTTTCTTTGGGACAGCTTTAATCGTCATCTTCATCTTGGACATCGCCTCTTGGCTTCCAGGGCAGATCCCTGAGCCTTCTGGCCCAGACCCTTCAGCCTTTGGCATAGACACTTCAGCTTCTTGCACTGGTCCTTGGGCCTTTCTGACACAGATCCTTCGGTCCCTCATCGAGAATGCTTGGCCTCCTGCTATGAGCTTGCATGGGACATTGCCATGGGCTCAAGGACCTCGCCTGGATCCTTCAGGTTCCCATTGAACAGACAGAAGTCTTGCACTCTTCTACATCTGGCTCTGTAACTTTTGACTAATACAGAATTTTATCTACATTTCTATGGGTTTGTACTAGAAAGGTTGTCATGTGATCCTAGTCCACCAGATTGCTGGAAACATAAACAAGTTATCTTTTATATAGTGGAAACTTCATCAGCTTATGAGCCACAGACCACACACTCCTGCATTGTTTCAACTGTAGTTGCCACCAAATGAATGTGGGATGACTAAGTAAGTAACTGACTTTGGAAATATGTAGAAATGACTTTAATTTCCCTCAGTAGCTTCAAATTTGTTGCCCTAATAATTTCATATAATTGGGAAAATTATGCTTGTCTTATTAAGTGTCTTGATTCAAAATTTTCATGAATATGATGGTTTCTTCTTTTTTCCCATGTAAGCTTAATTAACTAAAAGAAACTATAAATTCTTCTCTTCGTGTTATTTTTTTCAACAAGATTTATAAAAATTTAGTGACTCTCATATTTTACCTGTTTTCAGAATAGATGCCAATGTGGGTGGTGAAAATGTCTAAAGAAACAACAGGTCAAAATGTTACCGTAAACACCAGTGTGGGGAGTCCACCTACTTCAGCTCAGGCTGTGCTGTAAGGGCAATCAGTCAGATTGATAAACTTCCTGAAATCAGTTCTTAAGTGAATTGAAAGGAAGAACAAAATTACATATATGAAAGAAAATAATGACATTTAAAGTGTATAAAATAAAACCGATCTGGAGAAAAGAGAGAACCAGTTTTATCGAGAATAGCCACATGCATTTGGGAGCTTAGCATTTAAAAGCATCTTGTGAGGAATATTTTTTGAAAGAAAAAATAACCTTTTTTGAACAGATTACTCAGACATTTATATGTATATATATATAACTTAATGTTAATGTTTTAATTATATACTAGTGTTCCTTAAAGTATGATCATGACTGTATCTTTCTTCCTGGATTTTTTTCCAGATATTCATTTATGCACTTTGCCAAAGCTGATGTAACTGATCTGCTCATTTCGCTTCTTACTGTATGATTGCAAAAGATCACACATTTCATTAGTTACTCTAAATATTACATATGTGTGTAATCTACAGTTTTCTTTTCCAAGTGTCTATGATTTTTGTGCCACTTAACTGGCCATTACCTTCATTCTGTAAAAATTACTATTAATGTTAGCTGGGAATCAACAACAGACAATCTGATCAGCCCAATGATTAGTCAAGGAAAATAAATTAAAATAAACAGCGCACGATCATTAAAATGTAGAAAAAAGTGTAGGTTTACCAGTCAAGTCTGGGTCAGTGGTGACCAGAAATCAATGCTGTCAATGGCTGTGCTCAGTGTGGAGCTGGGACTGATTCCAGGTGAGCACCCTCAGAGCCAGGATGCTCAGCACCTCTTACCTGTGCCGATGCCCTGGGTGTTGGCCGTGAGGAGAAGGGACATAGCCTAAATGAGGCTATGTCACACCCAACTGAGCCTTCCTGACTTGGGTGTTGTCTGTAGTTGTCCTAGATCACACACCTGCTTGCCACCCATCAAAGCAACATTCCCTTTTGTGCTGCAGAGTCTAGCAGACTGATAAAATTATTTCCTAAAGCATAATGTACAAAGTTAACATGAAAATGATCAAAGCAAGTAAAAATGTGGCATAATTCATTTATCTGAAACAACCAAGTGATGACAATGACATTTCCATCTGGTCTCCATCAGAAAATACATATGGGTAGCTTTAAACAAACTACTGTGTGCATACACATTACCGGTACTGTTCTTGCTTCTGAGTTTACAGAGGTTTTTTTTCCCCTAGAATGCTTGTAATTGGTACATTGGAAACAAAGCAAGAATGAACAGTCCTGGTTGGTGGAAACATGGTCTGGTTACACTGTCAATGCCTAAGGTTAAAACTCTTGCCCCACTCCCCACCCTGCCTCAGTGTCTCTCTTTTTCTCTTCTTTATACACACACCTGTACTGAACAACTGCTCATCTTCACATTCATGAAGCATTCAGAATAGTTTGTCATCCACCTGCTCATAAAACCCATGGGCTTTTAAAAAGAAAAACTGCCTGAGGAGAAGAGAGACAATGACTCCCATGCTGGAGTCTAAACTTTGCTGCACGTGATCAATAAACCCAGGCAGAGGCAAGTTCTCCTAATCTCATCCTTCTCCAAGCTACGTGTGCTGCTGTAGCCAGGAAGCCGCTCCTTCAGGAGCAGCCCAGCAAGGAGCACGGGCTCCTGGAAGGTTCGCCCATTATGCTGCCCCAGCCAGCTGGAGGCTAACCAGACTGATAACCCTAAACCACCACAGCACAGAGCCAATGATTTTTACATCAAGCTGCCTGATGTACTGCGCTGCCGTCTACCAATCCCTTTTCAATATCGATCCATTCCTAAATGAGCCTTCCCTGCTTTGTACCATGAGCAATAATTAAAAAAGCAGCACATTGATTTTAACTAATATTATGAAGGATCTGGGTGTGCACATGCTTACAAAATAGTGGGCTTTACCATCTTTCATTGTACAACAAAGGATCCTGATTAAAGCTTGGACACAGGAAAGAGAAATGTGTCTGCAATTGGACGTGTCAAAACTTATACCTGTTCTGTTTTATTATAAATCTTGTTTAAATACCAATGAAGCTTTTTTTCCAGGAGAGTTCAACAAATTAAATAAAAACATGCTTAAAGCCAAGTGTAAAGAATTGGAAGAAAATGTTTCTTAAAAATTGATATTATTTTACATTTTATACACCCCACCTCAAAAAATAAAATTTATCTTCATATTATATAACTCATTTAAAAGTATATGATTCATTAATGAATGCCCCATTTATGTTTCACTAGTGGGAGTGAAATTACATTTTCAAACTTAAAATGCCTTCTAACCTTTGTACATATAACTAAAACTAACTCCACAACCAACTACCTATGACAACAAAGCACATGTTGAAACTGTATATAATTGTTCAATGTTAGAAGCCAGTTTATTTGCAGAATGTGAGTAGATTGCCACTAACTGCAAAGTTAAAGCAACTAGATTTTTAAATTGCCAAATTGTGCTATGCGGACAGAAGAAATCAAGTTTGCCAATCTAAAGGTAACTAGGAATGTTCTTAGTTCTCCCACTTTCTGTCCCAGTGCAGAGACTTAAGGTCTGGAGGAAAGTGAAAGTACAGGGTTTCAAGTCTTATGCTGGAAATTGTGGTTTCTGCATGAATACTTTCTTGGGCCCATTAGCATCTCCCTTCATGCCTCTCACCCAAAAGTTATTTCAACAGATGCATAGAAGGAGACATTACTTTAGCAGATGCTAAAATATATGTAAGTGTCCTATGTTTTAAAATGTAATCTATCAATAAGATAATTGGTAAGCAAGAATCCCCAAACATAACTTTAGTGCACAGAATGATATACAGAAAGCATCTGAGACGTGATACTCTCAAGATACTACAGAATCCAGTATAAAACGTGGAAATTGGCAACCATCTCCTGTCCATCCAGTTTTCAAAGGGGAGAAAACTTATTATCTTCTGACTCACTCACTTGTCTGAATTGTTTTTAATGAGAATGATTCAAGGATAAGCATGGTAGGCAATAATAAAATTGTGACATATAGCAGTTTCTTACTGTGTAGTATAGCCAGTTGTATGCAGTTGTCCCTCCTAATCTGCAGTTTTGTTTTCCACAATTTTAGTTACAGTCACCAAAGATTCAAAATAGTAAATGGTAAATTGAAGTTAGAAGCATTTCATCAGTTTTAAATTGGATATCATTGTAATTAGTGAGATGAAATCTTGCACTGTCTTGCTCTGATCCACCCAGAACATGAATACCACCTTGTGCAGTGTATCCACACTGTATATGTTACTTCCGATCCTTAGACTTTTAGGCATTGTCTTGCTACTCAGATGGACAATGCAGTATTGTATTGCTTTTATACAGGATATGGCACTATGTACAGTTTCAGGCATCAATTAACCTGCAGAGCGTAACACTAATTTAGTCACAAAGGCACATAAATGCGTGTCTCTAAGATCCACATTTATTGTTCAGAATATTTCTATTGATGAATTATTAACTTTAATCTTGAGTTTTATTATATTAAACAATGAATACTTAACAGGAAAAAAATCACAGAAATGAAGTGTTGAATGTTTAATATTTATTGTTTATTAAAAAGCATCAAATTTTTCAATATTAACTTCTTTGGCATACAAAGAATATAAAAGAACAACACAAATGAATACTTATATGAACTACAATGAAAATACTAATAGCACTTTACATGAAAATAATATTTACTTCAATTATCACACCTAAGGCAATCTGCACACATGACAAAAACATGTTCCATACGTATCTGTTGCTTACACTGACAGAACAGGTATTTTGCTTTCCTGGTCTTTTGTAGGCCATACTCGACATTTCACTGGTCTTGTTGCTTTGTCAGGAGGTTCTTATTATTTTACAATGTATAGTTAACAGCAACATAAAATATCAATAAAATAAAGTATTAAATTATTAATGTGTTGTGCATTTAGAATAGACTTCAACATTTTCACATCAGCTGTGTACTTGCTTATAAAACCTAAAATATAACATCAGAAATAAATTCCTATATGAACTACAATGAAAACACCAATAGAACTCTACAATGAAAATAAGCTTTGCTTCAATTTTCACACCCAAGACAGTCTTCACACATGACAACTGCATATTCCATGTACATGTCTCTCTTACACTGACAGCACATGTGCTTAGCTTTCCTTTCCTATGTGGTAGGCCATTTTCATCACCTCTCTTTTCCTGTTTTGTCAGGAGCTTCCCACATATTATACAACATGCACCTAGCATGGAAATAAGATATCAATAAAATAAAGTATCAAATATGTAACAAGTGCTTAGAATACACAACAACATTTTTACATCAGCTGTTTACTTGCTTATAGAATCTAAAAGATAACATCAGAAACAAAAATCTATGTGAACTACAATATAAACACAAACAAAAGTCTACCACAGAAATAATCTTTGCTTCAATGGTCACACTCAAGGCAGTCTTCACACATGACAACTGCACGTTCCATACACAGGTATCACTTACACCGAGAGCATGTATGTTTTGTTTTTCTATCCTTCCTTGTAGTGCACACTGGGCATCTTTTTGGTTTTCCTGTTGTCATAGTAGGTCTTTGTGATGCTGTGCCACCTGTTCATCTATCAGCTTACCAAGGTGCTCCACAATTTTTTTGCATAGTTCCCTGGGCATAAACATTTGGGTTTTCTTCTGCTGTAAATGATCTCTTGTGAATTCCAGTCCCAGACCTCTAAGAAAATTTCTCCATGATATTTTGCACTTGGTATTTTCTTTGTAAACTACTTATGCCACTCATGTTTAGGATCAAGTAAAACACAACAATTGGCTAATGCTTTGTCTTGAGTAACATCATAATGGCTGCATAGCTCATCAACAACATCTATTCCACCTTTGGTTTTGTTGTAGGAAGTTTCCATCTCAGACTTCTGGTTTGTTGAGGTTTCCCTATCAATATTTCCATCATGGTGCATTGTTGACATTAGCAGTATCAGTTTGTTTTTCTTTGCTATATACAAGGCCAATGTAAAGCTTTTTGAAATCCAAAGATTGTACTAGACAATTCTGTTTTGAAATTTCAATATTTCATTTGGAATTTCTGCTTGTTTCTGTGTACAATTTTCAAATGTTACATTCTGATTCGTTTGGGAGATGGAAGCAAGAAGTCTGTTCACAGCATCATTTGGTTTATTACTTTACAAATAAGGACCTGGTGGCTGAGTTCCAGGATGAATGTCTAAAATGAAAGCATAATAAGTCTTTGCATCTACAAGGTCATAAATTTTTATGTCATATTTTGACCCACCACTTTTCCATAAGTCTTTTACATTCCTACGATTACCATGAGAAATCTCCGCTAAGTATAGCAGACCTATGAATGCTTCTAGTTCAGCTAGTGAGGTGTCATAACAAATACATTTTTGAATATGGCTATTGGTACATACAGAATGCTTTA
This sequence comes from Heterocephalus glaber, assembly GCF_000247695.1. Next base: position 2,521,946 of record NW_004624806.1, read on the forward strand.
CTTGCATTTCAGCTTTGTTTATAGTGGGCCCTTGACTTACAAATGTGATTTGTTCCCAAGGGCTGGTGTATCTGAGACCATTTGGAAGCACAAGTGGCTGGCATTCAAGTCATAACTCCAGACTTGGTAATAAGTTAAAACTAAAATTCTGGTTGTAATCCAAGTTGATTGTATGTCAGGCTAGTTGTAAGTCAAGGGTCCACTGTATTTCACAGCATCTTTGTAGCATTTCATCTGTTATAATTTCCAACATTGAATGGCAGTGCTGGCATTCTGTCCACTATGTTTCACCCTGGCCAAGACCCTCACTGTATGTTTTGGACCTAGTTCTAACATTGGATCATTCCACCTGGTTATAGGGCCATTTTGCAACATTTCAACCAGTCAAACATGTACTCACATTGCTGTTTTCTTCATTATCTGAGCCAAAGAGGTCTACTTTCCCTGTGTCTGTTTATCAGTTAATCTTGCTCTATTTCACATCACAGGAAATTTGGCTCACATGACCAATGTCAAAGTTGTCATCATCATCATCACCATCATCATCATCATCATCATCATGTACACCTAAACCACTCTTCTGTCACGAAAATATGTATTTTGCCATAATGGAGCAACTTCATCATCCGTGCATGAGTAATCTGATTATTCTCTTTTGACCTCCTCCAAAATTTTCAAATCTGTTTTTTCATGTATTGAATTAGGCTACTTCTACCAGAAAAAGTAAAAAGAAAATTTCTCTTTTAACAAATCTTGGAGTGGTGTGGGTTTATTGACCCCTCTATGATGTTTAGGTAAACATATTTAAAACCAATTGAGCAGAGCATAATGTGGGTAAAAGTCCTATTTTGCCACTTTTGGATAAGTGCACACATTTTGCCATTCATCACATACCAAGTGGAAACACATAGATTGCTTCTCATATTCCTCAGGGAAAGGAACTGAGACCCACAGCTGGCTACTGTTATGCTAAAGTACAAATTTATAGTAGAAAAGTAAGAGATGGGTCCATTGGACCCAGTGTCATGCTCAGCAGGTTAAGGGTCATGGAGCTATCAACCATGGATTAAGGGAACTACTATAAAGCATATATTTCACTAATCTTTAGTTTCTACCAATCTTTACACTAATTTTTATTATGTCTTTTGTGATACTACAGACTGCCAATGGATTTGAGTTCACAGTAATACAATCCTAGATTTTCACCACAAGTTTTCAACCCACTTATTATGGCAGAATGTTCCCTTACACAAATAAATCACACACAGGGGGAATATTCAAAACTAGTTCTGGAGGGATTGTTTTGAAAAATAAATCAAAGTTTACCCTTTTATCATACTATACACAAAAGTTGTGCTCTGAGAAAATTAAAACCTTACATATATGACACACACAAGAAAATGTACATTCCTCCCCTAAGGAAATGTAGATGAAAAAACTCTTAAAGTCATATAAAACAGAGAAAATATTTGCTCTACAGATATTGAAAATTCACTGTTTCTAAGTACATGTTAAGGACAGTGTGTAAGACATTTTCTTCATGGTTTCAGACCCTAATAGAAGTGGGGGAATCAATATTTGTGGAAGACTTCGATGCCTTTCAACCCATTTCAACTGATTTTCAAGAAAGATTTTGTAGATTCTATGCCTGAAGCATTTGCTTAAATTTTTTAAAAAATTGATAATAGTAAAAAACACATTGTCATTCATCCTCTTTAAATGATTCCCTGTTATGACGGAAACCTGGGGTGTCCACCAAAGCCTCATGCACTTAGAGGTGGGACCTTTGGGAGGTGACTGATTCCTGGGGGTGGAAGAGCTGGCTTGCTGTTAGGGACGGATTCTAGTTAGAAGAGGTGGCTCCCTGGGTCATGACCTGGAAGGGTTTATCTCCCTGCTTGGCTCCTCCCATCTCTCTTTGCTTCCAAAGCACCACGATGTGAGCAGCTTTCCTCTGCCAGACCCTTCCACCATGTGATTCCTGTGTTTGAGCCTGTGGGTCATGGACAGAAACATCTAAAATGTGAGCCAAAACAAACAGATCCTTTAAGCTGTGGATGTAGTGTATTTTGTCCCAGAAATGGCAAATGTGACTCAGACACTCCCTGTCACTTTGAACACACTTATCTCATCCTCACTTCTGTTCATGCTACTTCTTTTCTTCCTTTCTTTTTTTTTTTTTTTTGAGATAGGTTCTTCCTATGTAATTCAGGTTGGCCTTGAACTATGTAGCCTAGGCTGGCTTCACAATCATAGAAATCCTCCTGATTCAGCCTCCTGAGTGCTGGGACTACAAGGGTGTGCCACCATGCCCGGCTTCCTTGCCACTTTCTGAAGCAGTTCTTGAAGTCCTCTTTCCTGAGTGTCATTAGTTATATTACCAAGGCTCCCTCAGTGACCTGAATCAATTGAAAACATTTACCTTTCTTGTTAACTTTGGGTAGCAGTCAGAATTAACATGGTGCCAGATCCAGTGAATAAGGTGGATTACACACTGTAATGGTTTTTATAAGCCTGCCTTTCCACTGGATAGCAGTATTTACCATATTTTTTATCACACATAGAAAAGATGCTCATGAATGAGGACTTGCAGAGATGCTACAGAAAGTGGCAAGAATGAAGAGATAAGTGTTTAAAACAAAGGGAGTATTTGAAGGAGATTAATGGCAATGTATCTTTTACTGTAAAATTTTTTAAAAATTAAATATTTACTTTATTAGGATCCAAACAAAAGTATCATGTTAACTTTCCTCATTGTTTTTTTTCCCAAAGCCTAAACCATTAAAGGGATCAAATGAATTGGCCCATAGCAGGAGGAGATCATGTGAAACAATGAGTCTTCGAGTAGGAGGTGAGGTGGGCAGAAAAGCTGTGTGCAGGAGACTGGGCCATCCCTGGCCTCTAGCAGAGTCTGAGCCCATGAGGAGGTATTGTGTGGGAACAGTACATGATGTCCTAAGACATGAGAATATATGACAAGACAATGAATCCCATGGTGGTGCAGAAATCACAGGGACATCATGTCTGGGTTTTACATATCTCTGTGCCATGATATTTGACCTTTCTACAGATGTGACCTGGGTGTACTGCACATACAGAAAGAAGGGCAAATGCAAATCCCAGAGGATTGAGGAACTTGGCCTTTGTGATAAACTAAAATTCAGGGTAGTAGAGCACAGTACAGATTGGGGAGATGAAAAAGAGAACACTCATTCATGAATTCTAACAATATATTTCCATTTTCATCCAGAAACAATGAGTAACCATTTCCTAACTCACTGATAAAAGCTACTATTACTCTGATACCAAACCCAGATAAAGATATTACAAAAAGGAAAGATATAAAAATCCAAAGCCAAATGCCAGTCTATTGAATTCAGTAACACATAAAAATATTATGTATCATCATCAAGTTAAATTTATCTCAGATGAAGTATGGTCAATTAATACAGTAACTCATATGTAATAATATAAAATACAAAAAGATACATATTAATCTTAATGGATTTAGAAAAATATCTGAAAAATTCCAATGATAAAAGCTCTCCATATACTAGGAATGGAAGGAAAATTTCTCAAGCTGACAAAGGCATACTTAAAGAACCTACGATTAGTCTTACGGTACTATGTGTTTTTTTCTCTAAGATCATGAACTAGACAAGGATATTAAACCACACAAATTTTATTAAACCCTGTCCCACAGGGTGTAGCCAGAGCACTTAGATATTAAACATAAGTAAAGAAACTTATATTAGACAAGAAGGAATAAAACTTATACTTTATTCACAGATGACATAATTTTTGTGTATGAAACTGTAATAAATTATCACAATCAATAAAGGAGTTTGGCAAGGTTGCTAGAAATAAGACTAATATATAAAATCAATTTTAATTTTGTATATGAGCAACAAAAATGAACAGTTCAAAGTAAAATTAAGGAAACACTTCCACGTACAATAATATAAAAAATGAAATTCTTGAAAAAGTTAACAAAAGAAAGGCCAGAGTAGTATGCAGAAACTATAATACATTGGTGAGAGAAATTTAAAATAAACTAAATAAATGGAAAGTTAATCTGTATTTATGAATTTGAAGACTTAATATTTAAAGATTTTTTCAAACTGGTCTACAGATTCGACACAACTCCCATCAAACTCATATTCTTTATGTTTTTCAGAGATTGAGCTGGTTACAAAATTGATACTAAAATGAAAGAAACTTAATTTCAAAACAGTCTTGAAAAAAGATAGACTTGTACAGCTCTATTTAAAAACTTATGACAAAGATGAAATTACAGAGTCAGTATGGTTGTGGATAACAAATGGGGGTGTCCTTAAGAAAGAAAATAAAGTGGATTTTTATCCCAGGGCACGTACAAAAAAATTATCTAAAAATGAACTTCAGTTAAACGTAACAGGTAAACATATATAAACTTTAAGAAAAAAGATCATTAAGTCAGTTTTAATGATCTTGTTTTAGAAAATAATTTCTTGGCTATGACACCAAAATCAAAATTGATAAAATTTTTTTAAAAGTTAGAATAAAACTAAACAGTTTGTGCTTCAGAATTTACCATCCAAAAAGTGTAAAGACAATACAAACTGAAAATATATTTAATTGCCTTCCCAACAGTTTATTAAGGGCTTACAGAGAAGCAGGGCTAAAGATAAGGATACAGACCTGACTGGGTTAGCTACAAACTGCTTCTTGGTGCTCTCTGAGGCACATCCCAGAAGAAGAGTCCATGGAGTGTGTGTGTGTGTGTGTGTGTGTGTGCACATACACACACACATACACACACATATATATGATAAGGGTCTTGTATCAAGAACATACATAAAAAATAAAAAGAAAGAGAACAAAACAGGGAGGGGAAAGTGTGGTGACAAGGTGAAAATGATCAAAATCCATTAACTGCATGTGTGAATCTGCCAAAATGAAACTCATTGTTGCATATAACTGATACACAGTATTTTACAAAGCCAAAGGTATAATAATTTTATTACTGGAGAAACAAAGATTGAAACTCAACACTAAAAAGTCAAAATATTCAATTAAAAATGGGCAAAGGATTTAAATTGACATTTCTCCTGAGAACATATACAAATAGCCAATGAACAGATAAAAGTATTCTCTACATCATTAGTCTTTAAGTAAATGCAAATAAAGCATAATGAGATAACACTTCCTGCCTACTCTATAATCAAGAAGAAAAATGACCGAAATTGGCAGAGAAGTTGAGGTCCTCATGCATTCCTGGTGAATATAAAATCCCAGTGTTGTTTGGAAAACAGTTTAGTAGATTTTTAAATGAAGACTTACGATGTAACTCAGAAATTAGATTCCTAGATATGTAGCTGGAAAAAAATAAAAATATATGTTCATACAAAAATCAATACATAAATACTCAGAGCAGAATTATTCATAAAAGACAAAAATAGAAACAGCTCAAAAGTCCAATAACTAGTTACTTGGATAAACAAAATGTGGCATATCCATGGAAAATATATTGTCAATAAGAGAATATAAAGTACATAAACTATCATGTGGATAAACTCAAAAACATTATGCTAAATGAAAGAAGTCAGACACAGCTCATATTGTATGATTGCATCTATATGAAATGATCCAAAAGACAAATACATAAAAAGAGAAATAAATCTCTAATTGCCTAGGCAGGATATAAGAATGGAGAGTCATGGCAAATCAGCAAAAATTTTCCTTCTAGGGTGGTGAAAATGTCCTAAAATTATTTGAAATTTTCTGTTTATTACTAATAAAATTTATTGGGTTGGACATAGAAAAGGGTGAAATTAATGTGTGTGTGTATGTGTGTGTGTGTGTGTGTGTGTGTGTGAATAAGGCACAGAAAAGATAAATCACCTACAGTAGAATTCCAGGCTGATAATAGATGTTTTTAGAGCTGAAAACAGTGGGCTGTAATCTTTGAAATATAGTTTTGTAGTATGTTCAATTCTATATAGGCAGCTATGTTGTCTAGTGATTTGAAGACAGCCCACTGTTTGAAGATGTGGTTTTTTTATAAAATGGAGTACTACTCAGCCATAAAGAATGAGAAACTAGAGTCATTTATAGCTAAATGGATGCATATTGAGGCCATAATCTTAAGTGAAATAAATAGGACACACATGTGTAAATTTTTTGAGTTCTTAAGCAACACTTTTGTACTACTGGTGAGAATGTAAGTAAGTACAGCCACTATGGAAATCAATATGAAAGTTATTTTTTAAAAAACTAAAAATAAAGCTACAATTTGTTCCAGCTATACCACTGCTTGGTATAAATCTGAAGCAGGTAAGGTCAATAGACCATAGGGATACCTGCATGCCTATGTTTATTATGACACAACTCACAATAGCTAGGGTATACAACCAGCCTAGATGCCCAGCAACAGATGAATAGATAAAGAAAAGTGATATATATATATATATATATATATATATATGCATTATTCAGCCACAAACAAGAATAAAATTCTGTCATTTACAAGGAAATGGGTGGACTTGAAGATTATCACATTGAGTAAAATAAGTCAGACTCAGAAACACAAATATTGCATGTTCTCCTTAATAGATGGAATCTAAACAAGACAAGAAAGCAAAATATCAAAATGTGTTATTTGCCTGTATGATTCTGTTAAAATGAAACCCATTAAACTGAATAAGCAACTTAAAAAGAGTGAAAAGAAAGAATTATGAGCAAAGAACACAGTAAATATGGATAAATATTAACAAACAAGACATCTAAATTGGGGGGTTAAAATTAAAATATAGTACTGAGAAACAATAATTTATATGTCAGAAGTGGTAAATACCATAACATATTACGTATGTTCTCCATAGATGTTAATCTTCTGTAGCAATTTTTAAATAGAGGTGACAAAATAAGAGATGGAATGGAAAGTTTGAAGTCACTAATGCTCTCATCTTAAAGATGGGAAGAGTTGACACTGACCAGGTCAAGCTCAGCCTAAGTGATGTGATGTGAGTCCTGACAAAAGAGGACCCCGTGGAGACTGAGAAAAGGCTCCCAGAGTGGGGAGAGGGCTCTTCCTTGCGTTTCTGCAGTTTCCTATCTCCTTGTGAGTCCGTGGGACCTCATTTCACCTGTCCTTCTGGGCACCGGCATGCATCAGGAAACCCACACGTGATCCTCAGATCCTCCTTCTAGGGGATCAGCCTGGTCGCTGTCTTTGCACAGTGGCCCTGTGGACCCTGAAAAGCCATGGCTAGTGGGCTGGAGAAATGTGGAACAGGTCAAGAGGTAGGATGGTTTACTGCTTTTATGTGGCCTAGAGTGCCCTATTTGTTGGCCACCAAGGTAAACCATGTGAAGATGAAGGTGAGCTCATAGGGTCCTTTCATTCTAATTTGAACAGACAACAGTTCGACAGGCCTTTTAAATAGAAACACGTACAGGTTTATTAAGAGCCAACAAGAAGATAGTTTCCAAACTATACCCCCTGGAATGTGGTATGTTTTCTTGATACCTACTTTTTATTGGCATAAAAAAGCAGATTTTTAAAAAATCCCTAAAACAATCAAGGAAGCAATAGACATAATAGGATAGTTACAAAATTTTATATTCCTCCATTAACTCAATATAACTTGAATGTGCCACTTGAATCAAGTACCTTGAACAACACAGTTTTCTTTCCTCTCCAATCCTTTCTTAAAAATTCAACTTTAAGCTAAGTGCTTTTTTCCAGAATTATACATCTTGGGGAAAGGTCCTTAATTTGTAAGACAATTATTCATGATGTAACTATGAATTAAAAATATTCTTTCAAAAGTTTCAAATGAATCAAATATTTACCAGTATATTCCTATAAAATTTCCTAATATGCACAGTAAAAATTTTTTTATTTATATAACTACTTTTAAAAAATAGTTGCCTAGAGAATTTTATTAACTATACAACTGAAAAATTAAAAGTCCTGCTTCATTCTATAGATTATTTAGAATAAATAAGTTATTGGAAGTACTTTAAAAGCCAAATATAAATGTTTAAATGCCTTGACAACAAATACTGTATTTCAAAAATCATAAACTTGATGAAACCAAAGTATGAACTAAACCAAAATGTGACACAAAGCAACTGATTTTGTTTTTTTCACCGAAGTCCATAAAAATCAATTTATTACCTTGTTCAATAGTTTCAGCTGCCCATTAAGGTACAGATGCAGTGTCAGAAACTGTAACAATTGGTTTACCAAAGAAATCAAGATATGAACAGTGTGTTTGACTTCTGAATGTCCACCCTGGTCATGTGGGCTTGACGACTAGATGAGCTTATGGATGGAAAGTGCAAGCCTCTTGCACAGTCGCCTGGCACTGGCACGTGCTAAGGAGGTCTGGGGCTCTTTCAAATTTCCACAACTGGACCAAAGACTTAAGAGGAAAGCTGAGGAGCCCACGTACATATATTCAAATAAAATGTTAATAGAAATGACCCAAAGAGGATAAAAGCTTTACTTTAACACTGATTGCTTGTAAAGTACATGTACAAGCACTATACTTTGCAGTGAACTGTGTATTTAGTAAGTGCTCTGCAATTCAGTCATTATCGTTTAAAAAGAACCTGGGTAGTGAGAACCTGGGGACTAAAATTAAGTTGTTTGGGAATTTAGTTTTTGGTGGTATGTTAAACTGCTGTATTGTAACTTCTCAGTAGAGCTGGGTGTTAGACTCAGTGGTTGGTTGTGCGTGGGAGTAATTCCAGCAGTCCTAAAGTGTGGTCTAAACTGGCCGGCTTTTTACAACCTAGGATAGCTTCCTTTGGCAATGACTTCACGAGCTACAGATGCAGTTTTGGAACCAATATAGGTTCAGTAGCAATTCCAAGCACATGGTGCCCTGACTCGGGAGAGGAAAGCCACACAGTCCAGAGTTCCCACGGGGCACACATGGGTCAAATGTCCTGGGTCCATCACTGGCTATGTGACCTCTGGGAAGCTTCCTACATGGTCATGCACATGGAGCAGGTATACTTTTGATTGATAGAATCAGAAGATGTTGACACTAGGGAGCTAAACAAAGATCAGCACACTGTCCTTGTTTTATAGGTGAACAAGTGAAAAATGTCTGAAAGTGATTTGTCCAGCTGTGACCTGCCAAATAGAAGCAGGGCCATGCTGCCCCAGGTCAATTGTCTGGTGCTCATGAAACTTCACTCTATTGTTTTTTTCCCTTTTCTTCCAGAAGCAACAAGCCAACAAGTTAAAAACACATCTAAATGCTCACTTAAGTCTGTTCACGGCCAGAAACACAAGCGTTGAGAAAGGAGAAACGGGGAGCAATAACAGCAGAGGAGAGTGAAGGTCTCTACCTCACCCCAAGCCAAGGATTAGAGAGTATTGCAGAGTCACATATTTAAACCACAATGTTCTGTAGAATTTATGCCTTGGTTTTGAAAATTAATAATTGTAAGACTGCTAAACAGAAAAAAAGAATTAGCAAACCTAAAGTTGACATTGTGCAAAAAGTACATAATACAAATAATTAAAATGGAATAGCTAAGTTCAAAGACAAATATTAAGACTAGCACATTGTCTTTATATTGTGTCTGTCATTATTTAGTACTTACTCATAACAGAATATGATTGCAAGTGCACAAGTCAAAACTGAACAGATTTTATGATGAATAGTATAATGAAATGGTTTGTAGCACCCAGCTGAATAAAAATATGCTGAGTACATTCTGAATGAAGAATATTGCAGAAAATTAGTGAAGTTATTCAAGTCATGTAAAAAGTATGAAATTTTTGGGCAGATGTGGTAGTAAATACCTATAATCTCATCTTCTCAGGAAAATGAGATGGGAAGATTGGTAATTTGAGCCTACCTTGGATAACTTAGAGAGACTCTGTTTCAAAATTAAATAAAATTAAGACTGGAGTGTAGTTCAGAGACAGAGCACTTGTAGCTTGAAGCCCAAAGTTCAATCTCCACTACCACACCAAATGACTTTTTATTAGTGTGATAATCATCATTTGATTATTTTTAATTAATTGAGAATTTAAAATAAGTATAATATCATGATAATACAATAAATATTTTTTAAATGGATAAATTCTTAAAGTAAAAATTATAGAAACAGATACATTATATAATGGACAACAGTTAATACTTTGAGAAAAGTGTTCTACAGAGGCTTTTTTACTTAGTTTTGGATGTGATAAAATTGCTTTTTTAATATGCCACATCTTCAGACTAAAACATTTTCCATTTTTTAGAAGGGCTAATTGCTAATTCTGAGTGCTAAGATATTTTTCCTTATTTACAACACTTTGAAAAATTGTTCAAGTAGAACTACATGAAATTTAAAACATTCTAAAGTTTTGAACAAGACAGTTGGCAGTTTTACATAGCTGAAGATCATAAGTCCACACTTTGCTGAAATAAACATGTCATATAGTACCTAAGAGCTGTCAGTAAAAGCACCCTGTAGGTGATTTCTTATCTTCTAATCCAGTCATTACAGGGTGTCACTTCTTTTTGTAAACAAAGTTGAGTTGAGTTAGAAGACAAGGACATATCATAAAGAAGTTAATTTACAGCCTGGCTCGCTCCATCCACTTTCGACCAGGAGACCAAGCTGGAGACTAAGCCTGAGACTGAGCCAGTGAGGACCCCCGGGCATGCCCACTAGCCTCCAGCTTGGCCTCTCGGGCTCCTGCAACAACAGCCCCCTCCCCTCCACCCAGCCTCTTGGCTGTACAGCTACTTGGATCCACACTAGAGAGGAACATGGGAACATAAAGGCCATTCTCCTGAGCTGCAGAAGTGAACAACAAAGAGAGGGCCTCTCTCAGTCTCCCTGATGAAAACTGAAGCCCACTGGAAAAGTGAAGAGAATCTCTACAATAAAGGCACAGCAGACCACTGTGCTTGGTAAGTTGCAGGGATCATCACCTCCCATCAGAACCTGGACTATCTTCAGGGGAAAGACATCTGGAACTTGCAGTAGAACCTGGCAGAGTTCAAGCCTGCAGGAGCTCAGGGAGCTCACCTTTGGACTTGCAGCCAGAAATCTGCCTGGATCTCAAGAGTCTATGACTGGCTTACTGAGACTCATTGACTTATAACTGCAAACTGCTGCCCACATTGTCTATTGTGACAGCAGAGACATACTCTGAAGGAGGCCCTTCATTTTTATCTTTTATTTATTATTTTCAAAATTAC